>JASDQU010100952.1:326196-352614 GCA_032191745.1 Picea mariana | reverse complement strand
CTATCCTTTTGTCTTCCCCTGCTCTCCATGTTCAATGCATTTCCTGATGTTTCACCTGTGCTTTTCCGTCGCATTTCCTCACTAAGGATAACACCAACAACATCATCAAATTTTAAAGTATTTGAACCAGAGACAGAGTTACTTACAACCATGACCAAGCCATTCCAGCTTTCTGACAATGAGCACAAGATTAGAAGAGCCCTAACCTCATCATCAAAGTCCAATTTTAAAGAACTTAGTTGATTAGTAACTGTATTAAATTCATTTAAATGATCTGCAACAGACCCACCTTCTGACATCTTCATATTAAATAATCTCTTCATTAGAAATACCTTATTCGATGCCGAGGGTTTTTCATACAATTTGGCCAGCGCATCCATCAAATCCTTCGTTGTCTTTTCTTTTGAAATATTGAAAGCCACCGACGCTGCCAGGCTCAGCCGTATCGTTCCTAGAGCTTTTCTATCAATAATCTCCCATTTTTCATCCTTCATGTCCGCCGACTTCTTTGCTACTCCACTCAATGGTAGGAATAGATCCTTCTGATATAAATAGTCTTCCATCTGCATCTTCCATAACTGGTAGTTTTGGCTAAATTTTTCTCATGGGCTAATTTTCCATGGTTTTTCCAAAAATGAGATTCATTATTTTAAAAATGATTCGCCCAAATTCGATAGGATAAAATTATTTTACCTTAAAAATCGCCAAAGTTTTATAAAAACTATATAAAATCCTTAGAAATTTGAATAGTTTTACAAAAATATCAACAATCATTTATAATTGGCATATGAAGGATTAGTAAGATTCGCCAAGGTTTCTACATTTTAAAATAAATTTCCATCCTTAAAATCATCCATGTTCCTCTTTCATCCGAGACTAAATCAGTATGTCATCAATAAATACTTGAACAAAATTGTCCAAGTATTCGGGGAACACCCCATTCATCAAGCTCATGAATACCCTCGGGTGTTTGTCAGTCCAAACGATAAAACTATAAACTCATAGTGTCTGAACCTCATCTTAAATGCAGTTTTAGGAATATCTTCCTCTTTAATTTGTAGCTAGTGATATCCTGATCTCAATTCAATCTTTGAAAACACAGTTGCTCCCTTCATATGATCAAACAAATCATCTATTCTTGGCAATAGATATTGGTCCTTGATCGTCTCTTTGTTCAATTGAAGGTATTCAATACAAATCCTCCATGATCCATCCTTCTTTCTTATGAAAATAACTGGCACACCCCAAGGTGACACACTTGGACATATAAGTCCCATGTCCAACAATTTCTTCAATTGCATTTTCCTGTAACTTAGGCGTTGACATCCGATATGGCATTCTTTCTACCAGTTCAGTTTCAGGTTTCAATTCGATTGTAAAATCCAACTCTCTTTTGGGTGAAAAACCTGGTAACTCTTCTGGAAACACGTCTACAAACCCTCGTACTACTGGAAGGTTTTCTAATTCTTCTGCCTCACCTTTTGTGTTTAGAGCTAAGATTGCATATAACTTACATCCCTTGCACATTCTCTTCTATAGTTGTAGGGAAGAAATGAACCTCAAGAACACTCCCTGGTTTCTTCCTACAATCACTCTTCTTTGTCCCACATCATCTGTCAAACTTAATCATTTCATCTTACAGTTGAGTATCGCATCATGCGATTCCAACCAGTCCCTACCGATCACTAGGTCATAATATCCAAAGAATGTTACATATAGGTTGGCCTTCGTTACAAAATCTCCCAAATTAATGCTACAGTTCGTAGTCTTTCCTCCAACCTTATGTTTGGCACCCAAATCCATTTCTACGTATCTAAAATTGTCTTACTCAACTACCTTTACCTTAATTCTCTTTAGCGCTGCACTATAAATAAATCTCTCTATAGCACCTAGATCTATCAAAATACTAAAGGTTTGATCGACGATCATACCTGATGTCTCAAGAATAATGGATTGGTGCTCGGCCTAGTAGTTGTTCACCGCAGAATGAATCTTATGGACCTTGCCCAAATCTCCAATTGTAGTGTGTCATGTTGATCTGACCACTCTGGCCTTCTCAATCGGATAGTCTTGTTGGTAATGTGGCTCTCCACATGTCCAACATCTGATCTTTGGTCCAATACTCCTAGTCCCTGAAGTAGAAGTTTTTGTCCTACCATTCTAAGATCCTGGTATGTTTTGTTGAACATGCCTAAACGGTTGTTGTTGCGGGTTAAGTTGTTGTTGATTCGGTGGTCCTCTACTGAGGTGTTTGTCATCGTGGTGTTGTGAACATAGTTCCTCTAGGAATATCTCGATGCTTTGATGCCTATTTGGTTGGAGTCTGATGTTGTTGCACTCCTGAAGTCGTCTGTCCAGTCGGTCTTGTAGGAGTCCTTCCCTAACCCACGTTGGTCATCTCTTCCTCAACTATGAGGGCCTTCTGGACTGCATCATGCAACGTCTAAGGCATTAGGATCTTCACCTTCACACGAATGTTGAAGTTAAGGCCGAACAAAAACTTGTTGACCTTTAGCTTCCCTATGTTCATATACAGAGCATACCTAAGCATATCCATGAATATGGCCTCATACTCTTGCACCGTATGGCCACCCTATCATAAGGCGTTGAAACCATTGAGATGGCACTCAATGAATTCCTCTGAAAAATACCTCTCCTAGAATCATTCCTCGAGCATTTCTCATGACATGTATTTGACGACCATGTTTAGTTGAGGTAGGAGTGTCTTCCACCATAGAAGAGCACTACCCTTTAGCTGAAATACCACCATGCCGACTTTCATGTTGGAGGTGTAGTCATGAAGTGTGAAGCACATCATCATGTTCTCCAACCATGCCTCAACAACTAAGTTGTCTGTGGCACCCATGAACTTGGGAAAATTCACCTTCTCAATTTCTTTGTGAATTTTACCACTACCAGTTGGAGCATGCTATGACCCCTCATTGGGTACAGGTGCCCTACCTTCATCTCTACCCAGACAGTTAATCAAGGCCTCTGATATCCTATGAAAGGATCTCATCAAACCAACCAATTCTCCCACATAAGCTTTCTCCTGCTCAATGAATTGTTCTTCTCCTTGGGGGTTAGAACCCTATGGTGTGGATGCTACTAGAGGAGGCACACCTCTTCCCCTATCACCACATCATCTACCTCCACGGCGTCCTCAAACCATGATTACCCACATAGACAATTTTCAAAATTAAATTAGCAATAAGTTTTTAGTCAAATGTTTAATACAGTGGAAGGCGTAACGATCCCAAGTCGTAGGGTTGAACCCGCTTTGATACCATATGTAACGGCCCCTTTGTTACGTCAACAATTAGTGATGTACAAAAGAGGTAAATATTTTTTTTGAACAAACATTGGTACAAGTGAAAATGTGTCATAACATGTATTAATAACTACACAATCAATTTCATCACAAACAACTGAAAGCAACATCACTATTATTCAATCAACCGTATCTTATAAAGATAACATAAGGAAACTACCCTCCCAACCTATCCTGCATGGTTAGGACCTTCAAGACACATAAACAATGCTCAAGTCAAGGATTCATCTGATTTATTTTGACCACTTAAGTTCTCAGGACTAGCGACTGTTTTGAGGAACAAGGAAGTATCTAATTCCCATTAATTAAATCATACACTGCTATTCAAAACTAGAATTATCAGCATACTTAACCATCAATTCATCATAATGCAAATAATAATCTACTCTACTTAATCAATCTTCAAGGAATATTGAGTGTAAATGAGTAAGGGGATTTTACATAAAGAATAATAACCCAAAGAGCATAAGTAAAATCTCAGTCTCATGTAGCTCAACTATGCATCTTCATATTAAGGAATATCTTCTAAGAATATATATACCAAGAATTTAAAGGATAAAATCATATATTCATTTGCAAGAAACCACAAGAAGATCAATCTTCTTAAGCAATATATTAAATTTAGATGTTACTTTGCATTATGTGTCCAATTTATAAAACTAATAAAAATCAATCATAAATAGAAATTAATAAGAAGTATACTAATTGCACATCCATTTTAAAAGAACTAAGAGGTTCAATCATAACAAACAATATGGAAGGATTCAAAGACTACCTTACATTTCCATTGAAAGAAACTATAAGAAGTTCAAACTCATAGTTAAGAATTAGATAAGATAAATTACATGCTATCTTGCATATACATAAATAACGATAATTAAAGAAGATCAATTTTTATTTAAAAAATAAAAATAAATAACCCAATGTTGACTTATAAACCCAATTAAAAGAACTAAAGGAAGACCCAACAATAATATTAGAATCCAATGTCAACTTACAATTCCATTCAAAGGTATTAAAGAAAACCATATCCTATTTCAACCATATGTAAGAATGAAATTACTATATTAAAAATTCAGTAAAGGAATTAAGGGAAGACCAATCTTATTCTTAACAATGAAATTATATTCAGATGCTAAATTACATCTCCAAGTAAAGAAACAAAAAAGAGTTCTGGAATCTATCCCTGCCCCTGATCTGGTCTACAGAAAAATATGAAATTTGTTCCAAACCTCAATATGGCCCTCCATCCAGAACTTAATCTGACCCTCCATCTAGGCCTTAATATATCCCTCAATCTAGCACTTAATCCGGCCCTCAATCTGATACTTAATCTGGTCCTAGATCCGACACTAATTTCTGATAATTTAAATTAATTTCAAGTGCAACAAAAACAATTTTTATTAATTGTATAGCTTTAGAGGAAGGGACAATAAATTTGATGCAGGGTCTATCAAGAAGTGGTAGTGACAAGTAAGAGGTGAGTGAACGTGTATATGCCAAGCAATCAAACAATTACAAAACTCACCCTTCTTGGTGTTAACTCTACGAATGTTACCACTATTTTAAAACATGGAAAATCAATACAAAAACAATTAACTGGAAATGGGAAAACTAGACATGAGCAGGTGAAATAACATTGTTATTTTCAAGAGATACGTTTCCATACATAACTTAATATGACACCTTATCCGTCCATTGATCCAGCCCTTGATCTGGACCCTGATCCGACCCTTGATTCAGACCTTGGAATAGAACTAAATTTCTAAAAAAATCGATTTTAAAATTTACAAGCAGCGAATCGATTTCATAATGGTTAACCCTTAGGGAAAGGACAATGAATAAATATAGAGGCACTCAGGAAGGTCAAGTTATTTTATGTAGCCCAAAATTTGTTCCACGAATTATAATACTTGAAAATTAAAATTCAGAAAAATAAAAATAAACAGAACAGTAAACGCTCAATTAATTTTTGGGATTGTTTTATAAAAGAAAGCAAATGAAATCCACAACTACAAAGTTGCAATATTGACAACAATAAATAAAGAACAAATCCAGAAGCTTCTACATGAATTTATTACTCATAAATTGCCAAAACCCAAATTATATAAAAAGACATTCTTTGGAATACATGATCCATTCCATAGCGTAAATTTGCAACTATTTAGACTAATAATTTTAAATAAAAATATGATATGTCAACAATGGTAGTGATCGAGAAATTTGTACTATGTTTTTCTTATATCAACTAGCAGTGAATGTTCATTTGAGAAATTAAAAAGACAACAGTTATCAAAGTTTTCTTTTAGATATCAAACTAATAAGAAACATGCCAGTTCAGCTAAGAACTACAACACAAATTAAGTTGGATTTCTAAAGCTCTTATTATACAATAAAATCTTAATGAAATTACAAATCTCAATGAAAATGTTGTAACCGACAATGAAGAATCGAATATTCTCTTCAACAAATGGTGCTCCTTCCTTCCTCCGGCTTGCTAATCCCGAAGACTTCACTGGTACCTCCTAGCCAATTCTAGGGGTACTCTTCTTCCCCCTTAACCCCCCAAGCTGCAAAGGGGCCAAGTACACACAAACCAGAAATACTCTAGCTCTAAGCTTGCCTCGCAAGGTAGAGCCACCACTCTAGATAAATCTTGGTATCCTAACTCTCACAAGTAAAACCAGTCAAATGATTTTGGCATCATAACTTTACCAATAACCAGTCTCCTCCCTTTCCCATCTAGATCATTTTCTTTATAGGAATTTCCTTTCTGACACATTCCCACATGCACATTTAATTTTATTTTTAATTAAATAAATTAGGATTATTCACCCTCACACTTGTCACCCTCTCCCCAAGTTACACAAGTAATTACAAATTTTATTTTAATTAAAAGTCAATTTCTCTCACATTTCCCAAAGGTGTTCCTTAAGTCGCTCTTAGTTGTCTCTTTATTCCCCAGATTCTCATTTAATGACTGTCTCCTTACTAAATCTTAGTTAGAGTTAAAATATGAGTCTTCTTCTAGTTAGACTAGTGGTAGCTAGACTCTAGATACCATTCTATGTGTACAACTATTCTCTCATGCTTTATTCCTTTCTTATTTTAAAATTCCATTTTGGTATTTTCTTGCACACATGTGCATTATATCAAATCTTTAGATTTATCTCAATTTTTCTTTAGATTGGTTTATCTCTAATGTTTTTTTTTATTTAAAATTTTATTCTAGTCCCCTAACTAAACTTAGACTTTGGATTTGTCTTAGAATAGGCTTAGAATTTTATGGGGATTTATAATTAATAAAATTGCTCATTAATTAATTATTTTAAATCCGACAATGTCAATTCAATTTATTGTTTTCTAAGCCACCTAGATTAATTGACTCATTTTTTAATTTTTTGACGCGACGTACCTTCAAGAAGCACTCCCATGCTCCAAGGGTGCCACTTGTCTTTTGAATGGTTTTGGTAGTTTGTATAACCCTTGGAGTCAACACTCCACCCTGTCGACCTTGTGAGAAACTAAGGGATTCTAAGGAATAAGGACCTTGCCTTATTGCACGCCCCTTAGAAATCTTTGTGAGCGATTGTCTCAGTATGCCCTCATGACAGTGTGGACCTCGCAAACTAGGTAATCGTTAACCTAAAATTTGAGCCATGGTGGGAGTGATAGTAGGTTGTGACAAGGACTTTTCAACACCTTTCCCTCAATTTTTGGTTTGTTGTGCATGGCCCATTTACTCTATATGTGAGTCACATTAGCAAGCATTGTCATCTTGCATCCATTGACAAAACACTACAAAGATCCATATACAAAATCATACTATAATCAATCATATGTCACATATGCGTAAAATGAAATACTCAAACCAAATACAATCCATTCCCTAACTCAACTTGGAGTCCAAGGAGGTCCATTGATTCCATCAACATCTATAATCTTTCATGTGTCCTACACACTTAGGTAAACTTGTCAATAACATCTGTCAATACATATATCAAGTAACAATAAATCATAACCCATCAACATCATCATGAAAATCCATAGTCGAAACAAATAACATTGTATTATAACCGGATCACTTGCACGCAAGTGTCCTCAAAGAATAAGTTGATAACATGTGCTCATTAGAGAGGGATGTTACAATACTGTATGCGTAGTATGCATTTGTCAATAGCGAAGGTTTGAAACTGATCAAAGTATGAAAAATGTGCAGGAAAGATAAAATGATCGAAAGCAGTTCTGAACTAATTCTTGAAGGAAACAAACCAATTTGAAAGTAAAATTAATCTAGATTGCATGAAAATAACTTATTCTAACTGCAGTAAAGAATATTGAATCAATAAGATCAAACTAAACGTAAGAAGCTAAATTCAATCTAAACTATGGCATAAAATTGTAATGGAAGTAAAGTTACACTAATGCATGAATACAATAGGCTAATTGTCTAACCCTTTGATCAATAGTAAGCTAAATGTATTTTTTATTGTTTATTGATGCTTTTGTGAAAAGAAGATTAAACTAAGTCAAAATACAAAGATGAAATAGACCTACATAAAATTTCTATAGGAACTGTGCAGTTGTACAAGAACTGTACAATTTCTATAGAAAACTCCTACATGAAGCAAAATGGACTCTAAAAAGGCAGTGCAAATTTGTAAAATTATGAACAAATATAGACTATAAATAAATGAAGTGAATTTTAGGTTGTTGGCTCTGGGAGGCACCTAGGAGTGCTCCAAGAATATATTTAACATTTCTGCAAGATGCCTGATGTGACTAGATAACCTATGATAAATTTGAAAAAAGATAGAATTAATTATGCAAAGCTATATTAAACTTCAAAGGAGAATTAAAAAATATCTAAACATGCATGGAAAATATAGAAATGCTAACAGGGTCCTTGAGCCCTCTTGGAGGGGCCCTACCCAAGAAGCACAAGGATCCTAAAAGAAACTTGAATAGACTGAAAGAAAAACCATCTTTATTTCATAAATACCAGTAATACATCAAGAGTAGGAAATATATAAGTTCTTAATACAAGTCTTCACAAAATCTCCACACAATACTTCTCCAGCATTCTCGCTCTCGCTCTCCTAGACTAGAGGCCTATATATATATTGAGAGTTCAACCTCCCTTCCTAAATCAAGGAGGGACATGAGTAAATGAGGGATATCATCCCTTTACACCTGTATATTCAACTATTGTTGATCATAAGTGGTCATAAATGCACAAGAAGTGCTCTTGGAGGTAGGTAAGGATAATTTATCTTGATCTTTGGCTGGCAGCTCCTTGAGGGGGACAAAATCCCTTATTTCTAGGAGTTTGGCACCTTTGACTCCCGCAGTTCAACCTGGTTGGTGGAATACATATATTTTGATAGAAAATTAGTGAAAAAAGGTATATTATACACAAAAATCTACCTCAATCATACATTCATTAAGAAAGATACAAAATACTCATGAATGACTATTAAATATGGTCAAAAGAAAACATTAAGTCATTTTATGGTGGAAAAATGAGCCATAGATGAACCTTTAGAATGGACAATAATGGGGCTCATCATCACCCCCCTAGATGAACTTTTTCACACCCTTTGTGCAACCAAGTCTATTTTGTTTTCCTTGTTACTGTTGTTGTTGTTGTGTACCTTATTGTTGTTCAACATTTTCCAACTGCCCATCACCCTATTGTTTCTCAATGCCTTGTTGTTTCTCAACAGAATGTTGTTTTTCATTACCCTATTGTTGCTTACTAAATTCTTGTCTCATATCATGGGTCACATATCTAGTGATAACTTGTTTTTCATGGTATCCTTTCCCTTTCACAATGTTGTCCCATTATTATTCTTCCTTTTCTAAATTGAGATTATCCATAGGTTCCACAGGGGGAAGAAGTGGAGGGATCATCCTTAACCCAATCCATTTAGTCTTCATTGTCATTAAAGTTTCTTTGTACCGGGGCGTCCTTAGGAGGGAAAGTTGCAAGGTATTGGGGGAGTGAGGTTCTCTAATTTGCAAATAATGAGGCAAGGAGTGCCATCTTCTGTGGAAGGCCTATGTTTCTTCTTCTCCAAATAATCTGAGTGAGTCATCAAGATGGGCTAGTGATTCCCTTTGTTTCATTGTCCACACTGGAGCTACATGCTTATCCAAAGAGAGGTTATGATGATTGCTTATGACATTTTTAGGCCTGACATCCTTAGCTCTAATCCATAAGGGTGTTTTTAGTTCTTCTCTCTTATACTTCTTGAATTCTTCTTCCCTCATTTCCTCATGTCTTAGCCATGATGAAAATTTCATCAATTGGACATCCCCCACATATGCATTGGGATTCTAGTTGTAGGGGTGTGCCAAGATGAGGTTATGTAGGTAGAATTCACATAGTTTGTCTATTTCCTCCACATTACAACCCTGTTATGCATCTACAAAATCTTTAGGGGTATCAAGGTTGAATTTCACAGATTTAACCAAGTGTGTAATCTGATTCATATGCCATTGTTCCTTTAGAAATAGTGTTCTATATGGTGGTTTGCATTCCGACATCTTTATCGACACTTTATCTATTGTTTTGTATGTTTCTTCCATAATTTCCACTTGTTCACTCTTCTCATGCAGATATCTTCTTGCCTTGTTCAATTGTTGCTATAGCTTTTGGTTCTCCACTCTCAACTTATGGTTGTATTCCAATTTTTGCATAGTCATAATTTGGAATTTTTCTTGCATAAGTTGGAGTTGTTGTTTCAATTCTTGTGAAGCCTCCTCTTTTTGTTTTCCTTTATTATCTTCTACCACCCTTTTCCACTTGATGGCATCAAACTTGGATTTCTCCAATTATAACAAGGTTGCATAAATAAGTTTTTCCACAAGGGTTTTTGTTTTGGAGGTCCTTACATTGGTCTTTCTACTTTCACTATTGTCTCCTCTTAAGGCTCCTTCCCCTTTGTTTATTTTTGTTGTTCTGGACTAGGGGAGTACTTGACCACTTCTACTTGGGATGTGATGGTGAGTGGAGTGGTTGACACTGTGATTTATTTCTTTTGGTTCTCAATTATGTTGGGCCTCTTTCTGCTGGGTTTTACCCATTCTACACTGGTGATTTTCAAGGGGTTGATAGTGGGGGTTCCTAAAGAAGTCAATGCATCATCCACTTCCTTGTCTTTTTCATCTAACTTCTTCTTTTTGTTTTTCTTTTTTTGTTTTGACTTTTTGGGCCTAGTGATTCTCTTAGGTTATTCTCCCTTTTTCCTCTCTTCCTCACTCATTATTTCCTACACTTATTCAAATGCTTTTCTGTCCATGTTAATGAAATATGCTCATAGAATTTTGTGCTTCAAAATCCTACGGAAATATTATACTATTATCTTGATGAGTCCATGATGTGCTAAGAATTATTGTTTTTCTCTCTATACTTTTAGATTTAATGATTGAAGGAGGAAGTAAGGGATTCTTAGGTTCTGGTGGGGTTCCTGATTTGGAAGGTGCCTGAGTTGATGCAACAATATGAAGTGGTAAGAAGATACCATGCTCATCGTGCCCAAACATGTAATGTATTTGATGATGTGATATGCTACTTCTTGCCATGGGTGAGGGAGGATTTCCCTTTTTGTGCCATTTTTATCCTCATCGGGTTTCTCATTTTGGAGGAAAAATGATTTCTTGGCATTAATTGCTTCTTTCCTTTCTTCTTTGTCCCAAGGGATGCCTAAGGGAAGACTATAAACTTTGGTGATGGATGACTCATTAATTCTAATTGTTATCCCTCTTATTGTGGTCACATACTCATGTTCTTGTATATTCTGGAAATTCTAAGAAAACTTCATGGATACCTCATCATCAAACCCTCTAAGTCTTTCCAACTATCCCAACCAATCACATTTCTAAAAAACTTCTACTATATCAGTGTTGTCATAAACCCTATAAGGATCTATTGGTTCTCTCCTTTTGAATCCATACACCATGATTGTTGTTAAGGATGAAGAGTATAGTTTTTGAGATTGGTTATTGGTTTCCTGTAAAATGTTCAAGTTGAACGGTTCCTTAGAGAGGATAACGAATTGAGATGGTTTTTAGGAAAACATGATGATAAAAAATTCAGCAATGGTTTTTCTTCGAAGGACAGAGTCAAAATGAGGGTTTTCTTGACAGTTCCTAGGTTGGTATGTTTCTCTGTAGTTGTTCCTGTAGAAACGAATTTCTACAAGAATTGTGTAAGTAAGAATTCTACAGGATGTGTTTTAAAATATTTACAAGAAATTCTAGTGTTGGTAGGGTTCAACCATAGCTCTGTAAACATAAGCATTTCGACAAATGAGGATAACACAACACATGGGGAGTTGGTTCAATTTTTATAACAGATCTCTATGGGACTGTGATTGTGAAAAAAATGGGTTTCTACAGGATGTGATTTTCTTTCTGTTCAAGAACCATAAAACCTTCCGGCAAATGACCATAAGTCAAAAATATATAAAGATTCAAGTAAATGCAATGAATAATTGAGATTGGAGGTTCTTTCTCTGCCTAGGGTTTCACAAATACATGTAGTGATTCTCGTAGCATCCTCAAATTATCTGACTGGTTGTTTTTCATTCCTTCCTCACCTGCAAGATTGCCTTCCTACTTCCACATATCTTGAACCACTCCGTCTTTATTCAAATTCAAAATGGTGCTCCAATTTTTTCTAACTCCGAGTTATGCCCCCCAAATGTCGGATTGGACTACTATCTTGTCTCAACAATTGACTTGATGTTCTCATAACTCCTTAATTCATGCTTTTAACTCAAATTAATGAACCTCCACTTAAACTACTTAATATCCACATGCCAATTCAAATCTTGGCATGAATTATGCCACCCCCTACTGAGAAGACGTGAATTTCCTCATTTTCATCACCTTATAGACTTTATAAATTCTTGACCATATGAAATAAGTATAGATATAAATGTATGAAGCTTAATTAAATGTGGATATGATAGATAGTTATGTTACCTTTGTTTACCTTTGCATGCAAATTAATTTTCATTTTGCAGGTGGTTGAAGGTGGTTTGTCTTCTTGATGGTGCATGTAGATTATCTTGATGTCCTCCTTGAGATAAGATATGAAATGCATTGGGATATCATAACCTCCAATCATTATACAGGATATAGAGCATCATGTAGATCTATTTTATTCATGGTGAATATTTTCTACACGATACAAAGTATCTTGTAGAAGTTGATTTTTGATATCTCGAGGGTGTATATGATTAAAAAAAGGGTTGGAGAAAGCGGTTCTATTACTGATATTATAATTTTAATTGATGGTGTTGGTGTTGACTTTGATTGTCTTCCATTATTTGTAGAATTGGCCTTGTTAGGTTGATCCTGTAGAATCTGATAGGTCGATCCTGTAGAATAACCTTGTAGGTTGTTTTTATTGAAATAAAGGATAGAATGAAACATGTTGGGTATGGAAAGTGGTATGAATGATGGAAATGAAAAACATGGGTAGTCATATGGAGATGATGAAAAATGTTATGTATGAATGATGAAAATTATTGATGGAAAATTGAGAATTCTTATTGTCCTTACTGAGTTTTTTTTTGTTGACTACTGATTTTATTTTTATGCAGGTGGTTGTAGTAATGAATTTTTTTTGGTACCTGCAAAAACAAAATGTTAGTATAAAAAATTTATTTTCTTGTTTTATTTTCTCTTTTTTTCTTCTTTTTTTTTTCAAGTAAGAAGTTCCATCACTGGTTTTCACCAATGCCTTGCCTCATCAAGCCACTGATAGGTTTTATTGATGAGGATATTCATTTATTCTTCATATATGATGCTTCCTCCATTGGAGGTTTCCACCCTCAAATATGTCCTAGATGCCTCTGGGAGGCTTACATCCAGGATTTTTATTCTTTTGTTCTCATAACTCCTTATTAGGATGGATTGAGAGAATTTTTGTTATCAATCATATTCAGGTTTTGTTTCCTCACTATTTCTATGAATTCTTCCTTTGTCATGGGCTTATTGTAAGTATTTAGTCTGAATCCATTCACTAGTAGGTATATTCTTTCTTCATCAATGGTCTTGATTTGAACTTAACCATTATCACAACATTTTTCAATAATGTAGGGTCCTAGCCACCTTGTCATCAACTTCCCTTTGAAGTCATTAAACCTTGAGTCATATAACAGAGATCAATCCCCTTCTTTGAACTCTATGTACTTACTCTTCTTGTCATGCAAATCTTTTATTTTTTGTTGCACTACTTCAATCTTGACGAGGGCTTGCATCATCTACTCATCTAGGGAATTTAGTTGGCTCAATATTTTGCTTTATGTTGACTACAATTTCATGTCTAATTCAATTGTTGTTCTCAATGTATGATATTCAAATTCAATAGGGAGCATGGATTTCTTGCCATAGACTAATTCAAAAGGAGTGAGCCTTGTGGTAGTTTTCCATGTAATTTTGTATGCCCATGCTACTTCTGTGAGCTTCTTTGAACGATATTTATTGTTCATTGCTCACTATTTTGGTGAGGATGTTTTCTAGCTCTCGGTTTGTGACTTTGGATTTCTCATCTGCTAGAGGATGGTAGGGTGTTGACTTTCTATGGTGGATGTTATGTTCCTTCATGATTTCTTCAATGCGTCCTGATGCAAATTGAGGGCCTTGATCTATGACTATCTCCCTTGGATAACCAAACCTTGAGAATATGCATTCTTAGAGGAATGAAGCCACATTTGATTCTATGGCATCCTTCATGGACCTTACTTCAACCCATTTTGTAAGATAGTCTGTGCATACCAATATGTGTTTCTTTTTCCCTAATGGAGGATCAATTTTTCCTATGAAGTCCATGCCCCACTTGTTAAATGGTTCCAATTAAACTTGTGTTTTTAAAGGCATCTCATTTCTCCTTGTAGGTTTCCCCATTCTTTGACATTCATCACAATGTGAAGTGTATTGATGAGCATCTCTATGTAGGTTTTTCCAATAGTATCCAACTTGTAAGATCTTATAAGTTGTTCTCTTGGATGCATAATGTCCTCCACGTGGTTCATCATGAAAAGCATAGAGGATATCATGCACCTCATATTCTCTTATGCATATTCTAAAAATTTGGTTTGGGAAAAGTTTGAACAAATAGCCTACAACCCAAGTGTAGTATGAACTTTTTCAGACAATCTTACATCTCTCCTGTTGTCAGATAATTTGCTATATCAAAAAATGACGCAGTCGCACCCTTGCCTCGGCAAAAGGCCTCTGCGCTGACCTCCTAGTCTTTAAGGATCGTTCAAAGTTCACCTCGAGCCGGAGTGGCTCCTTTGATTCCTCCCTGGAATCGTTATTCAAATGTGACCCACAAGTCTTTTTCGACACCTTACAACCTTGTGGTCCAGTCCCTTCTCCCTTCACCATAGAAAGTCACAATCGGGTTTCGGGGTTTTTAAAATCCTGATGTCATGACCCTTTGGTTCCTGATTTCCCGATCTTTGATATACTCCCCTTTGTGCTTTATCCCCTCCTGGCTATGCACTAGTCATGTGACCGGACTTTATATGACCGCAGTCTTACCTTTTATCAGGATTCGGGGTTTCGAAAGTCCCGATGACACAAGTTCTTTGTCAACTTAAAACCTCGGTCGTAGAAATGCCAAGAGGCGCTCGATTATCGCCACTTGTCTCCTCAAGATGGATGGATCAGATTGATTCCGGGACTTTCACTATGAAAATTCTCGATCACTCTTCCTCGTGACTCCCGATTTCGTGAATGTTGAAACCCCGATGGCCACGCCTCTCGTCGGAACTTTCCTCCTCCCGTTCACGAAGCTTAAAATCCGTGCAACTCCCGGTCAATCCAATGGCTGACGGGTGTTTGAATGAGATATGATGGTCCACAATTGCCTGAGCTTGAACTTTGGACGCAGCCGTAACCCCCTCGCTTCTCTGGCAAATCTGACGACTGGCAAGATTTCGCTAATCTTGCCACAGATTTATAACCGTCGATCCCTTCCCTTTGATGATTCCTGTGAATGAGACCAAGGACTCTTCCCTGGAATTATCCACTTACGCCATGAACTTTCGATGTCCCTCAATGTTTTCAAAGGCCTTACTCCTCCTAATCTTCCTCACAACTTTGAGGTTTTAAAGAGGATTCTTGCGCACACTCCTTGCAACAACCTTCATATACTTTCAAATGTTGAATACTTCAACTTCTGCGCACACCTGCAGTAGCATTCCTACAATATATTGCTCAGGTTCACAACCCTAAGACTCTCCTCGGCCTACACACTCCTTGCACGGCTCTTGTGCCCCACTGCACTATGAGGAAATGAGAACAAACGCTACCTCTCCTGAGCTTTTAGAGACAACCCTCTGAACTCCTTGTTGACGCACTCCTTGCGGAAAATTAAACTACACTCCTTGTAGGAATCTTGTCAGATAGAGAAATAATTGAAACTCATCCTCCTTACTCTTCCTCTCTCAGATTTCAAAACATTCAACAAGAAATCATTCATACATAGCATAAAAGCAACTGCATGATAGAAAGAATAAACCATTCATTAACATAATCATTTAAAGATGCATACACAGAGAATATGTGAACGCCATGGGTCTGAATCACAACTTTCCTTATATAAACTCAGAACTTCTGTACATGGAGTGTGCTACACAGCTCTCTGCTTTTCTCCCTATGCTCTCTTCTCTATTCATGCTTCCATCCTGTTACAATGCACAATGAGGGTGTCTATATCCCGTTTCCCTGTTTCCTCTAAAATTGTCTAATCTAGAATTAAATTTTATCTACCTGCATTAACTATCTTAAATGCCTCCTACCTACTAAGGACGAGAGCTAAAGGCTCAAGGTCTGATTAAAATATATAGGTGTGCCTCTTCTTAATGGTTTCATTTAAGATCATGCAACAACTTCCAAGGCAATTCAAAATTTTGTGCTGGCGCTTATCCAGCTGTCCTTCGCTTCCGCGCTGGCTTGCTTGATGGGTTGGCGATGCTCCTGCATCATAATCCCTTGCTTGAAAATTTTCATGGGCTCCTTTCCATGAGCTCTTGCACTGTCTGTCCATGCTTCTGAATCTCTGCTTCATTCTCCCAGCTGGCATCTTCAACTGAATGGCCCTTCCACTTGACCAAATATTCGAAGTATTCTTTCCTTCTGGTCTTCTTGCCAATTCTTTTGTCTATTATGCTTTCCATTTGTGGCTTCTCTGCAACTGGCATCTGATTTTTCCATTGAACCTCTGACTGTTCATCACTTGTTCCTACTTCCTCATCTTTGTATGGGTACAAATCTGAGATATTGAATATCGGAGAAATTCTGATCCCATCGGGTAATTCAATCTTATAAGCATTTGCCCCAAATTTCTTCAAGACCCTACATGGCCCGATTTTCTTCATCTTCAATTTATTATATGTTCCTTTCAGGAACCTTTCCTTCCTCAAATGTGCCAGAATCAAATCACCAACTTCAAACTGAAGTTGTCTTCTGTGTTGATCTGCTCTACACTTATACTCCTGATTTGAATTCTACAATCACTCCTTCACCTGGCTGTGAAGTTCCCTCATCGCTTCTGTGAAATATTCTGCACTAGCACTTCTAGTTGCAGTCTGTTTTGAATCCCTCAATTCAGAAATTCCTCTTAGCTGCATGCGATAAACAACTTGAAATGGACTTTGCTCTGTGCTCCTGTTGACTGAGTCGTTATACGCAAACTCTGCCTGTGGTAATATACTATCCCACCGGCTGTGGTGTTCTGTTACTAGGCTTCTCAACAAGTCTCCCAGACTTATGTTCACCACTTATGTATGTCCATCCGTCTGAGGATGATAAGTTGAACTAAAAGACAAGTTAGTTCCCAGGTTCTTCCATAAGGTCCTCCAAAAGTGCCCTATGAACTTCGTATCTCTATCTGAAACTATACTCCTTGGTAAGCCGTGAAGTCGAATGACTTCTTTGAAAAATAGATTTGCAATGTGAGTTGCATCACTGGTTTTGTGACATGGAATGAAGTGTGCCATCTTGGAAAATCTATCCACCACCATAAATATTGAGTCAAATCCTCTTTGTGTCCTTGGCAACCCCAATATGAAATCCATGCTAATTGCATCCCACGGCCTCTCAGGTATGGGAAATGGTTGATAGAATCCTGCATTCTATCTCCTTCCCTTAGAATGCTGGCAAATTCTACATCTGTCCATGAATCTCTTGACATCTGCTCGCATTCCTGGCCAAAAATACAACTCATTCAGCTTCGCGAATGTTTTTTCATGACCGAAATGTTCTGCCAATCCTCTGCTTTGCTTCTCCTTCAACAAGTTCTCCCTCATGGAGCATTTTGGAATACACAGTTGATTGCCCTTAAACAACAATGCTTCCTGGATCATGTACTCCATCCATTGACTTCGGTCTCCGAGAACTAGATTATCAACTGCTTCATACGCTTCCTTGAAATCCTGATCAACTGCGTACATGTCCCTGAGATCATCAAAACCCAATGTTTTGACTCGGAACTCCTGCAACAACAAACATTTCCTTCTCAAAGCATCAACAACTTTGTTAGCAGTACCTGAAATATGTTTAATTACAAAAGTGAAATTTTACATGTATTCCACCCATTTTACATGTCTCTGATTCAACTTTTTCTGTTGAGTCACAAACTGTAGTGCATGATTGTCACTGTATAAGACAAACTCTTTGGGAATCAAATAATGCCTCCATTTCTTTAACACCTGTATAATAGCATAAAACTGCTTATCATAAGTGGAGTATTTCACTTTCGCTTCGTTCAACTTCTCGCTGAAGTATGCTATTGGCCTGTCTTCTTGACTCAAGACTGCCCCTATTGCAAATCCACTTGCATCGCACTTTACTTGAAATGTCTTTTGGAAATCCGGCAACACTAGAATTGGTTGTTCCGTAATTTTCCTTTTCAACAGGTTAAAACTCTTCTTAGCTTCTTCTGTCCAGTGAAAAGATTTATGTCTTTTCTTCACTGTATCCATCATTGCTACACTAATTCCACTGAAATTCGTGATGAACTTCCGGTAGAAACTAGCCAATCCATGAAAACTTCTCACCTCAAATACGTTCTTTGGTGATGATCAATTCTTGATCACTTTCACCTTATCTGGATCCATCCTCAATTTGTTTACAGAAATAATAAATCCCAAATAAATGAGTTATGACTTCATGAATGAGGATTTCTTCATGTTTATGAGCAGCTTCTCTTGTTGTAACCTCTTCATCACTATAGCCAAATGCTTCAAATGCTCCGCTACTGTTTTACTAAAAACCAGTATGTCATCTAAATACACAATGACAAATTTTCCGATGAGCTCCTTCAGGACTTCATTCATCAACCTCATGAAGGTACTTGGCACATTTGTTAAGACAAATGGCATAACAAGCCATTCATACAACCCTTCATTTGTTTTGAATGTTGTCTTCTATTCATCACCTTCTCTCATGCGAATCTGGTGATATCCACTCTTCAGATCAATCTTCGAAGAAAAAAAATTCCCCACTTAAACAGTCCATCAGATCATCCACCCTCGGAAATGGAAATATGTACCTGATGGTTATCTTGTTAATGGCTCTCGAGTCAATACACATCCTCCAGCCTTCATCTTTCTTCGAACTGAGTACTATTGGAACAACACATGGACTCAAGCTTTCCCTGACTAAACCTTTGTCCAACAACTCTTGGACTTGTCTTTTTACCTCTTCATTCTCTTGCGGTGTCAATCTGTACGCAACTTTGTTTGGCAAACTGGCTCCTGGTATGAGGTCAATATGATGGCTCACACTTCTGATCGGTGGCAACAAACGAGGTAATTCGTCCACTACTATATCAGCGAACTCTTCCAGCAGTTCCTAAACTTCTTCTGGCAAATCATCCACTCTCGTGCTAGTCAAAATAATCCTTCGTTTCCTGACCACAAGGAATTGCGGTTCCTCCTTCTTCTTAACCTCTGTAAGAAGTTCCTTCCCACTCATGATAAGTACAATGTTGCTTACTTCCAGTTTCAATTCCTTATCTTTGATTGGAAGCAACATATGAGTTCTCCCATCCTTTTCTAGGGTGTATGTGTTCATCTTCCCACCATGAATCACATTTCTGTCATATTGCCATGGTCTACCTAGCAATAAATGACAAACATCCATAGGGATAACATCACAGAGTATTTTATCATTATATCCTCCTATCTTAAACTCAACTAAACATTGTTTAGTGACATTTACCTGATGTCCCTTTTGTAGCCATGAGACTTTATATGGATTCAGATGTTCAATCGTCTCCAGCTCCAGCTTTTCTACCATCTCCATCGAAACGAGATTATCCATGCTACCACTATCCACATTGACCTTGCATACCCTATCTTTGGTTTTGCAAGTAGTCCAAAAAAAGTCTATTTCTCTGGACTGAACTCTCGACTTCCTTTTTGGGTGTCAAAAGGACTTTTCGCATCATCAGTGATCATCCACCTTCAGCGTCTTCTGCCTCCACATCTCTCCTTTGTGCTTCGATGATGTGAGTCTCTCCACCCTCTTTCTTTTTCTATAGACACTCATAAGACTTGTGTCCATTCTTTCCACATGTGAAGCATTTTATTACTCCACCTCTTCCTCTTCCTCTACCTCTAGTACAAGGAAAAGTATTATTATCAGCATATTGCCCATGCTGTGAACTTCCCCCTCTCTCAGGTCGGTTCTGAGGTTTCTTCCAGTCTTCCTTGGACTTCTAATTTTTATTTTGGACGACTGATTTTCCCCTGGATTGACTTCTGCCTCTGCCTCTCTGACTCAGCTTTTGGCTCAGCTTCTCTTCAGCCTTAAGAGCCATTTGATAAGAATCTTCCACTGTTCGGATGGTTACCATGCTCATCTCATCTTGAATTTCATACCTCAAGCCATTCATGTATCTGGAAACTTTTTCATCATCACTCTCCCGATGACCGACTCTGATGTTCAGCCTGTAGAATTCCTCAGTATATTCCTTCACTGTCATCAGCTTCTGTCTCAGGTTCTGCATCGTCCTAAAAAAAGTAATCTGGTAATCCCTGGGGATGAATTTTGCCTTCATATTTGCAATCATCCTATCCCAGCTCTTGATTTTCTGCTTGCCCTTGCAGCGTCTGTCAGCTTGTAGTTCTTCCCACCATAATGTTGCATGTCCCTTTAATCTTGTGACATCATGCTTGACTTTCTTGGCTTATTCGACATCTTCATAGTCGAAGTATGTGTCTAGAGCCCTAATCCAATCGAGAAGCTCCTCTGCATCCAAGTTTCCCTCATAAACTGGAATGTCTATTTTTGCTTTTGCACCCATTCTGGAAATAGCTCTGATCTAACGTTCATTTGATGCATCTTCGGCTGCAACTTCTTCTTCATGTTCATCCTCTATTTCACTTTCGGAATCACTTAGATCCCCAACACTGACTGTGCGTCTTTGTGCTGTCTCTGTGTCTTCGAGTCTGGCTCATAGTTCACACATCTCTCTTTCCATTTATGGATTTTGCATCTGCCTACCTCTTCTTCGTGACATTTCCCTCTCCTCTTCGATATTGGGTGATTGTCTATCTCTTCTTCTAAGTGGCATGGTGGATTTTCTTCTTCTCTGCTATAGAAAGCAAAGAACTTTTTTGGTACTCTGATACCAAACTAACACAGTCGCACCTCTGCCTCGGCAAAAGGCCTCTGCGCTGACCTCCCGGTCTTTAAGGATCGTTCAAAGTTCACCCCGAGCCGGAGTGGCTCCTTCGATTCCTCCCTAGAATCGTTATTCAAATGTGACCCACAGGTCTTTTTCGACACCTTACAACCTTGTGGTCCGATCCCTTCTCCCTTCACCACAGAAAGTCACAATTGGGTTTTGGGGTTTTCAAAATCCCGATGTCACGACCCTTTGGTTCCCGATTTCCCGATCTCTGATATACTCCCCTTTGTGCTTTAGCCCCTCCTGGATATGCACTAGTCATGTGATCGGCCTTTATATGACCACAGTCTTACCTTTTATCAGGATTCGGGGTTTCGAAAGTCCCGATGACACAAGTTCTTTGTCAACTTAAAACCCCGGTCATCGAAATGCCGACGAGCGCTCGATTATCACCATCTGTCTCCTTAAGATGGACTACTCATATTGATTCCGGGACTTTCACTATGAAAATTATCGATCACTCGTCCTCGTGATTCTCGATTTCATGAATGCCGAAACCCCGATGGCCACGCCTCTCGTTAGAACTTTCCTCCTCCCATTCACGAAGATTAAACTCCATGCAACTCCCGGTCAATCCAATGGCTAACAGGTGTTTGAATGAGATCTGACAGTCCACAATCGCCTGAGCTTGAACTCCGGACGCAACCATAACCCCCTCGCTTCTCTAGCATATTTGACGGCTAGCGGGATTTCGCTAATCCTCCCCACAGATTTCTGACCGTCGATCCCTTCCCTTTGATGATTCTTGTGAATGAGACCGAGGACTCTTCCTTGGACTTATCCACTTACGCTATGAACTTTCGATGTCCCTCAATGTTTTCAAAGGCCTTACTCCTCCTGAGCTTCCTCACAACTCTGAGGTTTTAAAGAGGATTCTTGCGTGCACTCCTTGCGGCAACCTTCGAATACTTTCAAATGTTGAATACTTCAACTTCTGCGCACACCTGCAGCAGCATTCCTACAATATATTGCTCAGGTTCACAACCCTGATACTCTCCTCGGCCTATGCACTCCTTGCACGGCTCTTGTGCCCCACTACACTCTGAGGAAATGAGAACAAACACTACCTCTCCTGAGCTTTCAGAGACAACCCTCTGAACTCCTTGTCGATGCACTCCTTGTGGACAATTCAACTGCACTCCTTGCAGGAATCTTGCTCAGATAGAGAAACAATTGAAACTCATCCTCCTTACTCTTCCTCTCTCAGATTTCAAAACATTCAAAAAGAAATCATTCATACATAGCATAAAAGCAACTGCATGATAGAAAGAATAAACCATTCATTAACATAATCATTTAAAGATGCATACACAAAGAATATGTGAACGCCATGGGTCTGAATCACAACTTTCCTTATATAAATTCAAAACTTATGTACATGGAGTCTGCTACACAACTCTCTGCTTTTCTCCCTATGCTCTCTTCTCTATTCATGCTTCCATCCTATTACAATGCACAATGAGGGTGTCTATATCCCATTTCCCTCTTTCCTCTACAATTGTCTAATCTAGAATTAAATTCTATCTACCTGCATTAACTATCTTAAATGCCTCCTACCTACTAAGGACGAGAGCTAAAGGCTCAAGGTATGATTACAATATACAGGTGTGCCTCTTCTTAATGGTTTCATTTAAGATCGCACAACAAATTCCAAGGCAATTCAAAATTGTGTGCTAGCGCTTATCCAGCTGTCCTCCGCTTCCGCGCTGGCTCGCTTGATGGGTTGGTGATGCTCCTGCATCAGAAAACCATGGGGTTTGTGTTGATATGTAAAATTAGTGCTCATCTGGAAACTAGTCATCGGTCATGCCTTCTTCAGTAGGGCTAGTCAACCTGGATAAAAAAAATATGCAACTACATTTTGCTTGGCAAGATTATCAAGAATTGTTAGATCAAACTATTGTAATAACATAAACCATCTAATAAACCTACCATTAATGTTAGGTTATTCATCAAGTATCTAATGGAAACATGATTTGTATGTAGAAAAACTTTATACCATGTAACATAATGTCTGAATTTATTGAGAGCATGGAAAACTGCTAAAAGTTATTTATATGTAATAGCGTAGTTGATCTCTTCACCAGCCAGATTTTTACTTATGAATTAGATTGCATAGGTTTTATTGTATTCATTTTGTCCTAAGACTTCTCCTACAACCTTTTCTGATGCATCAATGTGAATGTGAAATGGAATATCCAAATTGGGACCTTGTAGCACTGGATTAGTTGAGAGTCTTTATTTTATTGTTTCAAAAGCTTGTTGGAAGTTCAGTGTCCAACAATAGTCTACATCTTTGGAAAACGAAGTAAATAAATGAGAATCTATATTACTAGAATCCTTGATGAACCTTATATAGTATCTTGCATGTCCAAGAAAGCTTCTTTCATCTTTTGGTTTCAAAGGGGTAGGAAGTAAAGTGATGATTTTGATATTATCCTTGTTTAGATCAATCCCTCTGGAGGACATATGATATCCTAAAACAATCCTTTCATCCATCATCATATTACATTTTTCATTGCTAAGGGATAGATTCATTTCTCTACATCTTTGGAGAACCTTATCTAGATTATCCAAGGCTTCATCAAATGATTTTCCATAAGGGGTAAAGTCATACATATAGATTTCAAATTTATCATGGAAGAGTTCTGAAAATATGTTGAGAATTTATCTTTGGAAAGAGGTTGGGGAATTACACATGCCAAAAGGTAATATTTTGTATGCAAATGTACCCCAAGGGAAAGTAAAGGTGGTATTTTCCTCATCTTCATGACTGATTTGAATTTGGTTGTATCCACTAAAATCGTCTAGAAAGGAAAAGTATTTCTTCCCAGATAAGACATCCAAAAATTGGTCAATAAAAGGTAGGGGTAAATGGTCCTTTTTGGTATCCTTTTTCAAATCTTGATAATCCACACATATCCTCCACTTATCATTCTTCTTTGGGACAATAACTAGAGGAGAGACCCATTCATTGTTTGAAATAGGATATATGAATTTGGTATCAAGAAAGTTTTGAAGTTCTTGTTTAACCATGTCTTTCATTATAGGGTTCATCCTTCTTTGGGTCTTCCTAACAGGTTTTTAGTCCTCTTTTATGTAAATATGGTGAGTACAAATAGAAGGATGGATTCCTTTCATGTCTTTATAATCCCATGCAAAAACTTCAATATTTCTTTTTAGCACATCTAATAGCTTTTGTTCTCACTGAATAGTAAGTTTATTGTTAATTTTAAGTGTTTTTGTAGGGTTGATCTCTATGGTTTTGACAGTGGGATCTTCTATTTCAAAAATGAAAAAAATTGTCCATAGTTCTTTGTTATTTTCAACAGAAATTTCAGATCTATTATCATCATTTGTCCCTTCTATTTTCATATAATTTCTATATTGATTTTGCAAAAAAATTTCAAGTGTCCTAATCAATTGTACTATCAGTCAAGGATGTGTTTGTGTCAGGTCTTCTTCCTCTTCCACCCACATAGGAAAATTTTATGTATCAAAAGTTGGGCAGGAGGATAAAGAATTATTTTCTTTTGGTAAAGACCATCAGGGATATTCATATTGCATTCTCTACAACCAATATATGCATTTTCTATGGCCAGACAAGGCCTTCCCAAATTGAGAGGATATCCATTGGATTGAGACTTGGGATGAAGGACTAGAAATTCAGTAGGGTACTCCCAAGAATTAATGTAGATTATGATATCTTCCAACATGCCTTCAGGTTTGACTGTAGATCTGTCTATAAGCTGGAGGACAATGGGGGTGTCTCTCAAAAATCTCTTAACGTTGAGTCTTTGCATAGTATCTTTAGTCATAACATTGATAGCATCTCCTAGATCAATAAGAGTATTTTGGATAAAGGTATTATTAATATGCACATTTACTAAGGGACTCCTTGGATCCAAGTATTTAGGCACAATCAACTTCTCAAGCATAAGGTCAGCTAATTGTCCTATGAAATTTATGGTAGGATCTTCTTTTCTTC
This sequence comes from Picea mariana, assembly GCA_032191745.1. Classification (NCBI taxonomy): domain Eukaryota; kingdom Viridiplantae; phylum Streptophyta; class Pinopsida; order Pinales; family Pinaceae; genus Picea; species Picea mariana. The sequence goes on along the minus strand of JASDQU010100952.1, from coordinate 327,573 downwards.
TCCTCACTAGTCTTCTAATGCATTCTTCCTTGACATATTTATGGAAAATGGGTACATCTTTAAGATCTTGTAAGAGAGGTATATTTATGCACAAATTGTTAAGATCTCCTAAAAGTTATTTTCCTTCGATGTATAAGTTTTCTTTTCTTGTAATATTTTAGGGTAAGGAGGGGTTTCTGGCTGAGGTAAGGTAATATCTTCTTTATCATATTTTGGATTTACTATGATCTTAGGTTGTTGTTGCAATTTTTTTCCTGATCTGAGATTTATCTATTGTAATTCCAAAGAATAAGTCCTATAAGTTGTACCATTTTCATATACATGTTGGACTTGCATGTTGTTTGGATTAGGAGCAGGTTGAGAAGGTAGTTGAGGTTGTTTAGGAGGAACATTTTTTGAGTAGTGTTGTTAGGTTGAGGAAGAGAAGGCACTGTTGAGATCAATCCCTGCTTCTGAAATTTCCTTCCCCTTTCTATTTTCCCAACTTCTTATTTTTTTTCATTTCTTTTCCCTCTTCTATACCTACCCATGTTTCCCTCTTTCCTTTTCCCCTTCTTCTATCCCTTTATAGTTACCATACTTAGTCGTATTTCAAAAATTGGCGGGTTGGTGGGCCTTCATCCCCATCCAATTTCCTATGTCACAAGTCTGACCGACTGCCTTGCTATATTATAGTTAGCACTTTTTCCAACTTCGCAGGTTCGAGCTTTCATTCTCCAAGTTCTGAAATCTCCACTTTGCACCCAAAATTTTGTGATCCTCATTACAACCGTCAGATTTGTCATCGGTCTCGAGCCCCTAAAGTATTTTATTTCTCTTGCATGTAAGTCTGATCGACCGCTTTTCTACACTTAACTTATTTTTGATCATCCAACTTCGTGGGTTCCTGGGTTGGTGAGTTTATGAAAAGCTTAATATTCAAATTTTATCTTGTTCATCCCTGCCTTTCTCGTTCCTTTTCCAATATGCATTAAATGTTGTTTAATGTTAGTAATTGATTTTGTAGAATCTGAAAGGATTGTCATTGATGGAGAAAGACTCAAGAACATTACTCATTAAATTGCATTAATAATCCATTTTCCAAAGGATTATATTATTGTCATATCTCCAAAAATATTTATTTCAAGTTATTATTCAACTAAACAATAATGACATCAACCTAATGGTAGCAACAGCTAGACAACAATTTTGTGTTGATACTTTAAATATCTTTGGTTGTGAAGACCATAAATTTCAATGTTCCAGAGCATATTTGTATTATTCCTCTCCTCTTGCATAGAAAGACGTAATCTGGACATCTGAAATTGCTCGCGTAAGGTGTTTTCTTGAGGTATTTTACTGTAAATAACTTGTTGTTGTTGGATTATTGAGAGGGGG
>JASDQU010100952.1:306754-326038 GCA_032191745.1 Picea mariana | reverse complement strand
ACGTGGAAACCCAAATCGGGAGAAAACCACAGAATGCTTTTTCTTATATGTCTTGAAGAATTACATTCATTGGAAGCACCAAATTCCTTTGTTTTCCAACTCCAACTGGAAGGAGGCTCCAACCCCCTATTTTCTCAGGATACAACCTGAGGGAAACTCCAACTCCCCAATTCTTTGGCTACAACCAGAAGGAGGCTACAACCCCCAATGTTCTCTGCCTACAACCAGAAGGTGGCTACAATCACTTGTCCTTGCCCCGTCCTTCCACCCTGAAGTAGAAGTAGAATGATGGAACCACTGTCACACTATCACTGTGAGATATAGCGGTGTAAACCTGTACCAATAAATTTGAACCATGCATTAACCATGCATCAACCTATACCTCAACCTGTAATCAACTTGTAACATAAACAAGTGCATCAACCATGCACCAACCTGTAATCAACCTGTACCATAAACAAGTGCATCCAACCATGTACCAAGTATGTACCAATCATGTGTCAACTACTCATCAACTATGACTCATCAATATGTACCAACATCATCAACTATACACCTCATGTATGTGTGCCAACTCATCAACTACTTGTCTCAACCATGTACTCAACATGTACCAAAACCAAAAGCCCTCATCAATTTCATCATCCAAATCTGATTTTTAGCTCTGTAATAGACCTGGTGTATATGATCACATTCCTGCAAACCTTACTTAACTTTAAAAACAAGAGACTAGCATTTTCATCAAACTTTTCTTTAGTCTCACATGCCTAGTTTTGGATTAGTCAACAACCCTAACTTGAATTAATCATAACTTTGAACCTGTAATGTATAAATATCTGAAACTGATATACAATGTTCTTCAGTGTGGTTTATGCAATTCCTCCAAGTTTCACTACTTGGAACCTCTCAGAAAAGGAGTTATAGCAAAAATGGCATACCTTGTTGAATTCTGGCTTATTCTAGAGAGCGACCTTGTAGAGCGTGCCCCACACAAAATATTAGATGAATTGATCTAAAACTATTACAAAGAATACTATATACTGTACCCTAACCAATAAATTTGGTATCAATGAATTTGGATCTGTTATGAAAAACTTATGACGTTTTTACCCGAAACACCTGATTTTGACTAGTTTTAGGATTGGCCACAAACCCTAATTTCCACGGAGTGTAACTCCCAAAATACAATGACCCACAAGCTGAATTCTTTACCACAGATACTTGGATATTGTTTCTCACTTGCATAGAAATTTCATAGTCTGAATCATTATATAAAAACAGTTATAGCGAAAATGGTGAGATGACCTGTAAATAACATACCTTAGAAAGAACCATAAAAAATTTTTATCCTTCCTTGCATTTCGACCTTATTTTCTTCACCTTCACTCAAAATTACGATTTATATATCCTTGGTTACCTCAGACACACAAACACACACACACACACACACACATATATATAGATATATATTTAATATGCTCAAGTGTAATTCAAATGAGAGAGCCTTGCCTCTTATTTATACTCTCCAAGTAGCTTCCTTAAAAACATCTTCTAGGTCACTTGGCCCACTTTCCTTATTTTAGGGTTGGGTCCACTTCTAATTTCTCCATTAAATTTAATATTGAAATAATTTATTTTGTGTTCAATTTGAATTATAATACACTCATCACTTCACTTTATTATTTAGCTTTTAAAATCTCTTAAACCACTTTGACTACTTTGACCTTTTGGGGCTTCTAGATGACATATGAGGGTCCTCCAACTTCGTAAGGCCATAACTCTCAAACCATGAGGAGTTATGTGACATTCTACATACCACTAGAAATGGCATGACATTTAATATCCATATAGAATAGTATTATTTTAAAATATATCATAACTCATACCGTTACCCATCAAACAAACTTGGGTCCATTACCCAAACCTAGGGTCTCCAACTTCTCATGGCCATAATTCTCTAACCGTGAGGAATTATGTGACATTCCACATACCACCGGAAATGACATGACAAACACTATCTATCTAGGATATTTTCCTTGAAAAATTCACTTTCCTTCATCTTATTATTCCACAATTAAGCATGGGTTCTATTACTTCACAAAGCGTCTTCCCGCGAGGGATTTCACCATAAGGGGACCACTTTGGAGTTCATCCATATTTACTTCTTATCAACCATGAAAAAACAATAATGAGTCATATTTACATAAAAAAATATTGGGTTCATTACCTAAACCTTTTTGCTATGGGGATTTCTTCAAGGGTTGACATCAATGACAACAAACCTTAATCAACATTTGCATGGTGCGTTAAGAAGTACGTGCCAAGCTAGAGAACCATACAACTCCAAGATCATTCCCCCATTTCCCTTTCACCACAAGTTATTCGTAAGATGTTGAATCTCCCACAACCAACACTTACCTTCAAAGGAGAATGCTGGAGAGATTGTTTGAAGAAACATAACAATGGCCTTGACCTCCTCCCTGACTATTTGGAGAATGCTACATTTATTCCAGAAGACATAAATAGGATCCAAGTCAACTCTTTTAAAAGCACATTTCGAAAAATTGTGTGATTTTTCACCAGGTTGATAGGTCAAGAAAGAACTTCTACCATCTCTCGCATTATTTTATATATTTTATATTTTACAGTGAAAGAACAAGCAAGATTTGACTCGAGAAAATTGATTTCTATCAAAATCTCATCCCAATTATCTCACTATAAAATGGACAAAAAAATCTTTATGGCTTCCTATTTCATATTTTCTATAGTGTATTATTGTCAATTTCAAAACTTGACTATAAGTAAGAGGGTTAGCTATGAAATAGATACCATTACCTTCTGGTATCAGGAATTGTGGAGACATAAGACCTCTCTATATTTTTACGAAGTTTACAATGATTTTGTCTGAGTCTTCAAAGGGTTGTTGTTTGGTGAAAATACTCCAAGGATATCTCATTATGATAACAAATTCTTAGAGAAAAAGGGAATGAAAGAACAAATGGAAAATCACAGTGTCATAAGGATATTTTGTTCCAGAGAAAATCCCTCTTTTCTTCCATATCATGATCTGTAGGATCTTTTAATGACTATGGTTGAGTTTTAAATTGCATGCGTTAATTATCCAATTGAAAAGCTTAATGAAAGAGTGAAGAAAAGAGAGAAATTATGACAGCCATATACAATATGCAGATCTGAAAAGAAGTAATAAACAACAAACCATAACACGAGAATTGATAACGGAGTTTGGCACAACATTGCCTACGTCTTCAGGCCTTTGTCTCTGTGGGGGGAGGCTTCTTTATTTCTGTTAAAAAGCTCAAAATTACATCGCATCAGTGCCAATTGGCTACAAGACTAATCTGGTCATGTTCTTCTAGATCTCAAGAACCCAGCAAAGAAAATGGCACGCAAAACAGATGTCCGGAGCTCCCAGAAATGGCCCGCAAGCATCTACTCCTCAATAGCTTCCCTGCATAAAAATGGCTTTGGCTTGGCTTCTCTTCAGCATAAATCTACTCTGACTGTCCTCCATGGCCTCAAATAGGCCTGGTTTTTATAGATCTGAAGTTGGTTATCCATCCCCAACTTCCTCCCAAAATTTGGGCTCCAAAAATGCCCAATATCTCCCAAAAATGGATAAAATCCATTAATACGGGCATTAAAAATCAAATAAAATCCAAAACATTAACAAAAACCCACTTTTGTATAAATTTGGGCATAAGGCCCCCAAATTGGGTGCGTGCCCCCTAAAATCGGTTGTGTGGATGGACATGTGGCTAAGCGCCAGCCTAAAGGGCTGAGCGCTGGCCCATACCCGGTGCTAGCTCCTGGTCATGGGGCACTTGCATAGGTCCACCGGCTATCTATCATAACCCCCACGCCTTGTTTGGATTAGGTCTGGTTCATGTGTGACCACCCGAGAACCAAGGGCGGGTCCCTATCCACCAACTCCCTGTGCTCTATCATTGCTTGGTTTTATGGTAAGCGAATAGACCATGGGCTGGGGCTAAGCCCCAGTCCTTTCTGCCCCCAAATGTTACATTGTTTGAATTTAAATAGTTTAATTGCCATATACATAATAAGAAACACCTATGGGGTGGGTGGTTAGCCTGGTCCTGCCAGTCCATAACCCAAAGGAGAGGTCGGGGGTTCGACCTCGGTGGAGACCATATAATTTTATACAAACCACGAGCCAACCACAGGGTTCCATGTGGTAGCCTATGATTGGGCCACGTGGCACCTCAACAACCAATAGAAGAATGCCAAGTGTCGAACACTGACTCGTCCATGTATCTGCCACGTACCCTGCCACCTGTCACCGTACCTTCCAAGTCAGCCTGCTGACGTCATCCCTGCCACGTTAGTCTGTGCCACGTGTCACCCTCTGACTGGTCCAACTGTACCGGTTGTACACCACATCACCTGCCACATGTCATCTCCAGGAGATGCCACATCAGCTATACAGTCGTACGGCCTGTACAGTCAGCCTGCCATGTGGCACTGTATGGACTGTACAGTCTGTTAGACAACTGAGGGGGGGNTTTTTTTTTTTAAACTCTTTGCAGAAACACTGAATGATGATCACAATAATGCAAAGAAATAAACACAGGCTCATTCAGCATCAGTCACATATATGAGAAACACAGAGACAGATATTTTCCAAGGAAACCCATACAGGGTAAAAACCTCTTTTTCTTTATATGATAAGAAATAATTACATTCTTTACATTATCATACATATGAGCACCAACTCATAATGAGGCTACAACCTCTGTTTAGCAAGCTGCAACTTATTGAGAGCACCAACTCTCTATTTTCTCTAGTACCAACTAGAAGGAAGCACCAACTCCCTGGTTTCTCTAGCACCAACTAGAAGGAAGCACCAACTCCCTGTGTTCAAGCACCCACTTGAACCTCTGAGGACAACAGTCCTCCCCAGCACCTCCCAACCACCCTGAAATATAAATCTTTGAATCTGAAACTTACTACAGTGATATAATGTTCAACAATGGCTTACCCGACTTATCACTGTTCTGCTGTATCTCATTGCTCTTTCTGCCACACTACCTTTCTGCGCATCACTTGTGATGTCTGGTCTTCTGCTTTTTATGCTCTGTGCACCATCTCCATTCTCTGCATAGTTCCTCTTCTGTGCTATTCAGCCACTGCACTCTCCTCCTTCTTCACACCTAAATCACCTTTACCAACAAAAATCACAACAACCTCCAACATCAACAACCGCCCTATCTCTTCTCTGTACGGTGTATTTATAGATTCTGTGCACCTTGTGCATGCAATGTTCTCCATTCCTCTGCATGCTCCAACCGTGCCAATCTCCTCCACCTCTTGAGTGCTCTGCGTGATCTTCATCGTAACTCTTCAACTTCTCTGGCCGTTTTCCCAAGTGTCTTCTAGTCCTTTGGCTGAAACCATCAGTGGTTTCTGGTAGTTTCACTGTTGCATGCAACAGTAGCCCTTCTATCAATACTTGATCCAACGGTTCAAATCCAATCGAGATTTCATATATCGCGAATTCGACACTCTTGGCGTTCATAGTTTTAGTCACCTACAAATCCCGATCCCCGAAACTCCGATGTGGAGCTTATCCGGACTGAATCCTTCTCTTTCTGTGACCAAGGGCTGTGACCACAGCCTTATGTCTCTCCATATTGCGATTCGCGAAACTCCGACACGGAGTTGGACCAACGGTCCAGATATGAACTTGTTTCAATGGCCACGATTGGATCGTGATATCACACATCACGAAATCGAGATTCTTGTTGTATTGAGTTCTTTCCATTTTGAATTCACGATCCCCGAAACTACGATATGGAGTTACATCTACGATCCTGATCATTTCTGAATCTGACGGTCCAGATTCACTCGCGATTTCGCATATTGCGAAATCGGGATTTTCGTTGCATTGTGTTCTTTGCCTCATGAATTCGCGATCTGTGAAACTCCGATACAAACTTGAATCAACGGTCGAGATGAAATCTTTATTCAGTGGCTGTGATTAAATCATGAAATTGTGAAATCGCAAAATCGACATTCCTGATGTCAAGTGACTTTGTCATTTCAAAGTTTCGATCCCCGATACTCTGCTGACGTCACACGTTGTTTGACACGTGTTAAATACTTCCATGTGTCACTCTGATTCGTGACTTACATGTGCCTGAAGTGTTGAATCTTCCTGACACCTGTCATTCCCTGGTAGTGCCACGTGTCCCTAGCTGACGTGGTATGCTGTCATGAGTTGAATCGACGGTCTAGATCACATGTTGATCTGACGGTTCAGGTTCATTCAGGATTTCTTTCATCGCGATTTCGGGGTTTCTATTGTGATTGTTCACGGGACTCATGAAACTCCGATTCCTGATTCTCCGATGAAGCCTCCTGTTGAGCTTCTCCCGGTGGTGCCCGATCGCTGCCATGCGTCCTTCCAAATGGACGGTCCCGATTATGTCAGGATATCGAGACTTTCAATGTCTCGGTTCTCATGACCTTGAGAACTCCGATATCCCGATGGCTGATATCCCGATGACAACTCCTCGTGTCAGGACTTCTCTTCTTGCTCCCGAGGCTTATCTCCCTCGTAGCTTCTGTAGATCTGATGGCTGTCGACCTTTCGGGAAATTTGAATGGGATCCAACAGTCACTGGATCTCTGTCTTCCTTCTCCTCTGCAAACTCTTGTATCTTGAGCTTTGTTGCGCGCGTTTTCCTCAATGTTGTTTCACGTTCGAATCCCCAAGGGATTTTATCCTTCTTACCCTGCCATCTCCACTGTTGTACTTTCCATCAATGACAAGCATACGCTACTTGTTAAACATTTGCCAACACAGTCATCCACTTTTTTTTGCCTGTTTGGGTTTCCGGACAGAACGTGATATATTTCGCATACGAAGATCGTTTGATGAAGTAAATATATGGCTGGAATCAGGAAGACGAGACAGATGAAATGGCGCTGGTTTTGTCGGATTATGAGCACTTTCATTTTTGAGCCTTTTTTAGCCCTGTCAAGCTTCTGGATCTGATTCTGGATCACACCTCCCCACTAAAAGACCTTTTGGTCCCAAAAGGTTACTGACCAGTCAACAAGCTCGGGATAGGCCACCCAGCTTTTCCTCTGTCTCTGAACTCTGTCCTGTGCACCTGTCTCATCAAGATCAACTGTAACATAATCATGACAACTGACAGTATATTGTTATCCATTTGAACCCTGTTACATCTTACTGAAGCCACTATCATCCATGTAGACAACATTACTAATGACAACATCAAAAAGATGACTTCAAATGAGCTGATATACTTGAAATATTTGCATGACATGAGCTTATCTTGAAGCAACTTATGATTGATTTTCCATTTGACAATCATTTCTTGTTCTTGCTTAAGATTGATTACTTCATTTGAAGCAATTATTGGTTTGTTGCTTGCTTGCACTGCATTCTTTAATTGTTCCATTTTTTGAAGTGTTTTATTTTCTTTAACATGATGAGCATGAACCACATAATCTTGACCTGCTTTAGTGAATTGATATTGATTCTTTGTACTGTAGAAGATTTCCTTACGATCATATAAATATGGACTACCTAAGACCATTCCACATTCTCTTAATGGCACTACATCACATGTTACTTCGTCCACATACTTAGATGAAATTGTAAATTTGATTGTGCACTTCTTTGTTATGTGCATTTGATGATGATTTCTTATCCATTTAAGTTTTTAAGGCTTATGATGAGTTTGTGTTTTTAACCCCAATTGTTTAACCAATTCTTCTGAGATTAGATTATATTGAGATCCACTGTCGATTAATGTGTCTATCTTAGTGTGTTGCATGATTACCCTTATATGAAACAAGTTGCTTCTACAATCAATGCCTTCACCAATTTTACCTGTCATACCAACCAATGAGATCTTTGATTCATCACCTAAATCCGATCCCAAGTCTGTGGGTTTTGTTGTCGTTGCCACTGTCTGCATTCCCTTCTTTTCCTTGAACCACTTTGGCCTCTTCTCGGGATGCAACTGCCAACATTTGTCCTCATCATGTCCCTCTTTCTTGCAATGCTTGCAAGAGAGCTTTCCTTCCTTCCTTGTCACTGCATTTTCATTCTTGCCATTCCTTTTCCTCTTGTCCTCTTTCCTTGAAGATGATGATTCCCCTGACACATTTGCTTTCCCTGCTTCAATATACGTAGCTTGAACAGAAACCTCATCAAGGTTAGTGGGTCCAAACATGAAAACAATGTTTCTAATATGAACAATTAAACCTCCTATATACTTCATAAGAGTTTCTTGTGTTTGTAAAGGAATATCTAACATTAATGCCATTTTTCAAAATCGATCGGTGTATTCTTGCACCGTTTGTCCTTTTCTTAGTTTTAAAGATTGCCATTCAATTAATGTTTTTTCTTTATAACACAAAGGATAGAATTGTTTCCTAAGTGCAGAAATGGAACTCTTACATGAGGGAAATACATTACCCACTTGTTGTGTTCCCTTTTGCAGCTTGCTTTGCCACCAGATGAGAGTTGTACCTGCAAGTCTCAAAGATGCCAACTTAATTTGTGTGGCCTCATCCTTGATCTGTTGCACACTACAGTATACCTCCATCTGCCTGATCCAATTGTCAAGTTTTTTTGCATTTACTTCGCCATCATATATGGGAAACTCAAATTTAACATCAAGTTTTAACAATGGAATTTCATTCTTATTCTTATGAACATTTTTCTTTCCATTAGATTTAGAACTTGAACTTGAAGAAGAAGGATAAGAAGGAGGTGATGATGGAGGTGAAGGAGGAATCTGAGAATGATCCTCTTCCTCTTCACTTTTTCCCTTTGAAGATTCACCCAAAACTGGTCTCTTTCATTCCAAGTAATCCTCATACAAAACTTTCACCATCTCCGACATAGCAAGGAATGTTTTTCGGAACTCTTTCCCATCCTGAGAAATCCCTTCTTATGATGCCATCTTCTCGCTGTGAGAAGCTCTCTTTCTCAATCCAATTAATGGATTCTCTACAACAATATCACCTTCACCACGCTATAGCTTTTCCCTGGTTAACATGAAAAACTCAAATCCAAATGTCAACTAGCTCTGATACCACTTGATCCGCAGGATCTTTTAATGACTATGGTTGAGTTTTAAATTGCATGCGTTAATTATCCAATTGAGAAGATTAATGAAAGAGTGAGGAAAAGAGAGGAATTATGACAGCCATATACACATATGCAGATATGAAAATAAGTAATAAAAAACAAACCATAGCATGAGAATTGATAACAGAGTTCGGCACAATGTTGCCTACGTCTCTGGGCCTTTGTCTCTGTGGGGGGAGGCTTCTTTATTTCTATTCAAAAGATAAAAAGTACATCACAACAGTGCCAATTGGCTACAAGACTGATCTGGTCATGTTCTTCCAGATCTCAAGAACCCAACAAAGAAAATGACACGCAAAAAGGATGTCTGGAGCTCCCAGAAATGGCCCGCAAGCGTCTGCTCCTCAATAGCTTCCCTGCATAAAAATGACTTTGGCTTGGCTTCTCTTCAACATAACTCTTCTCTGACTATCCTCCATGGCCTCAAACAGGCCTGGTTTTTATATATCTGAAGTTGGTTATCCATCCCCAACTTCCTCCCAAAATTTGGGCTCCAAAAATGCCCAATATCTCCCAAAAATGAATAAAATCCATTAATATAGGCATTAAAAATCAAATAAAATCCAAAACGTTAACAAAAACCCACTTTTGTATAAATTTGGGCATAATCCCCCCAAACTGGGCATGCGCCCCCTAAACTCGGTTGTGTGGATGGACATGTGGCCAAGCGCCATCCTAAAGGGCTGAGCGCTGGCCCATACCTAGCGCTAGCTCCTAGTCGTGGGGCGTTTGCATAGGTCCACAGGCTATCTGTTATAACCCCTGCACCCTATTTGGATTAGGTCTGGGTCATGTGTGACCACCTAAGAACCAAGGGCGGGTCCCTATCTGCCAACTCCCCGCGCTCTGTCGTTGCTTGGTTTTATGGTAAGAGAATAGACCACAGGCTGGGGCAAATCCCCAGCCCTTTCCGCCCCCAAATGTTACATTGTTTGAATTTAAATAATTTAATTTCCATATACATAATAAGAAACACCCGTGGGGTGGGCGGTTAGCCTGGTCCTACCAGTCCATAGCCCAGAGGAGAGGTCGGGGGTTCGACCTCGGTGGAGACCATATAATTTTATACAAACCACGAGCCAACCACAGAGTGCCACATGGCAGCCCATGACTGGGCCACATGGCACCTCAACAACCAATAGAGGAATGCCAAGTGTCAAAAGATGACTCATCCACATATCTCCCATGTAACCTGTCACCTGTCACCGTACCTGCCCAGTCATCCTGCTGACGTCATCCCTGCCACGTCAGCCTGTGCCACGTGTCACCCTTACAGTGGTGACACGTGTCACCCTCTGACTGGTCCAACTGTACCGGTTGTATGCCACAATACCTACCACATGTCATCTCCAGGAGCTTCCACATCAGCTATACAGTAGTACGGCCTATACAATCAACCTGCCATGTGGCACTGTACGGACTGTACAGTCATCCACGTTTTTTTGCTTGTTTTGGTTTTTGGACAGAACGCGATATCTTTCGCATACAAAGCCTATTTGACAAAGTAAATATATGGCCAAAATCAGGAAGACGAGACAGACGCAATGGCACTAGTTTCATCGGATTCTGAGCACTTTCATTTTTGAGCCTTTTTGAGCCCTGTTAGGCTTCTGGATCCGATTCTGGATCATATCATGTACCTGACAAATTATTTGTTATAGAGGTGGCAAGGCAATACAACTTCTGGCTACATTTTTTCCATGAAAAGGGGGAAAAAAAAATTATCCCCTTGCCATGGAAGATTGGGGATTTCATTTTCAGAAACACAAATAAAATTGACAAGTTTGTAAGCCATTTCAACAATGTGAACTTAAAGTATGTTCAAAAGATCAAGGGATTTGATCCTAACAAAATATTTCTAGAACACATGCTTTCGGTAGGATTCTGTAACTCATTCATCCAGACTACCTTGAATGAAGAAGAAGAAGGTAACAACCAAAGCACTCATCTGCACGAAGCTAGTGACCTAGAAACAATACTCAATACTAATTAGTTTTAAAAGCAAAAGGGAAAGGGTCCCAGTGAAAGGAGCACTCAGTCTCCAATTGTTACTCCCAAAACTACCACATCCCAGAGAAATGCTCCAACATCTCACCCAGTTAGAAAGATTACCAACAATATTTCAAGTGACAGAGGAGAGAAGAATCCCCCCCAGGGAAAATCGAGAATTCACATAAATTACCTGTGAGAAAGATAAGGAAGAATCCAATACAAGAGGAAGAAGAAAACCTTAGAGAAAATGACATCCAAATATTTTCTCTGGATGGCATGGAGATAGAGGTGGATATTGAGAAAATATTCATGTGATGAAACAACCAAAAAATATAACTCAACAAAATTCTTTATTGGAGGTTTTTGCAAATGAGACTTTTAGTGAAAAAGAATCCTTCACTTTTCAAAGTGTTATTTTTGATAAGGAGTCTAAAACATTGATTGTAGAAAGAGGTGATCAGAAAAATAAAAGGGAAAATCTTGCTCAGAGGTTGACTTGAAATATATGTGGTTGTCCCAAATCTCTAAAATTCATAGGGCAATGAGGGATGCTCTTGATGATTCCATTTATGGATTAGAAGTTGAAAATGCTAAGTTAAAAGAAAGGATTAGAGAATTGGAAAATGCCTTAATTCCTCTTCCAATCCTGGAAAGTCCTTTGTTAATGGTCAAACCAACCACACCCGCCATTAAGTTGAAAGGATCTTCAAGTCTACTCACAGTGGTTGGAAGTTATGTAGAAAAAAATATTAAGAAGAGAATGTCACTAATAATAAAAGCATGGGAGGTATAAAAAAATATTGTTTCTTTTGGCTCAAGGGCACATGCCTTTCATGATAATATGCAAGTTGATTTAAAGAATGAAGAAGGTTTCTACATTGATGTTGTCTTTTGATTTGGAATTAAAGTCTCAAAAATGACAGAATTGAAAAGAAGAGAAGAGGATCTTCCTTCTCCAAGTTGAATAAACCAGATAAATGCTTGTTGGAAGGAAAAGATTAAGAATTTGAGTAACATTGTCCAAGCATGCAATGAAGCCTTACTAAAAAGAGAAGAATTGTTCAAAATACTCATGGAGATAGATCTAGCAGGAGGCACTAACGCGGTACAAGACCTTAAGTTAATTCTCAATTCAATGTTTCTAACAAAGCAAATATTTGATGAACAAGTTGAGATATTTAAGGGGTTATCAGCTGAAATTTTTTATGGCATACTCAAATATAATGAAGAAGAAATAGACAATTGGGTAGTTGATTATTCTATGAAAAATAAAGATATTGAGGAGGTAGTACATGTTATTTCTCTTGAATTAAGATACCTAGAAGGTGAATTATTCAATATTAAAATAAGGCATGAAATAAACGCCGCACCAATCAAAAACTACATTGAATATATCAGGCATAAGGAAATATAATGATATATCAATCTCAAATAAATAAGGAAATATAATGCATGCGGAAAATCTTCTTTTATTTTATGTGATAAAAAATATTTAGTTTAGATATGATGGATGTGAGGAATTTTTGTCTATCTTTTACAAGTATATGAAGTGTGAGGTTCCTTGTCATCTCTCAAGAACTCTCTTTATAAAATAAAAATAATAAAAAAAAAATTCTTCGTTTTCATTTTCCTGCAATCTTTATATTTCTTTGAATATCATGGCGGACTTCCTCAAGGTCCTATATTGTTTTAAAAATCTAGAATTCCAAGAAAATATTGAAACAAAGAGGAGTAACACCTCAATGAAAATGCAGGGGGATTTGTATCCCCATGAGGTTTCCATTTTGGTCCTGACGGATTCAAGCATCAACATTTTTGGCGACCATAATGGGGACTTGAATTGAAATTTGAAATCTGTTTTAGTATTTTTGAAAGATACATGAATTTTCTCTAGGCTAATCAACCCCACCTGGAAATTGGATTAAATAATCAACGAAGAATCTTACATCAACTATATAATCTGGTAATAACGATATCTGAAATTAGATAATAATTGGAAATATATTGGCAGACATTGGTCCAAGAAGAAGAAATAGAAATCCTTTGTAGACAGAGGAGAGATGATTGACAAGACTGAAGAAATGAAAGACTAGCTAGAGTAGCACAAGAACAAGGTCAAGATTGAAGTTGGAAAAAAAAGGGACCCATTACCATAAGTAAAAGCAAGCAACTTTGTATTCCAAGAAGTGGAAAACATATTCCTGAAATATCTATGGACATGGTGGGAAGAAATGAACAACCACGAGAAGAACCACAAAGAGAACCTCATGAAGAAAGACGAGGAGGTGGAGGAGGTGGTTTAAGAAATAAAGAAGACCCAATATTTGGAAATCGAAGAAGAGTAATGGATTCCCCTTTAAATATTATAGGTGAGCAACATGACCTCCTTGTTCTCCCTAAAGGTGCCTTGAAGGAATTTTTGGGAGATGGAATAATTGATGCCAAAATACATATTAACTTATTTCTTGATGTTTGTGATTTTCATCGCGTTGAATATGACAATGCAATGGTAAGGTATTTCTTCAGACCTTATCAGGTAGAGCCTATGAATGGTATACGACATTACCCAGTAGTTCAATTGGCTCATTTAATGATCTTGAAGCCATGTTTCTGATTATGTTCGCTCCTCCAATTGCATATCATAACCTTCTCACCAATTTTACCCAGATTGGTTTGAGGAAGAATGATAGAATACGATATTTCAATCTCAGGTTCAATAAAACTTTGAGTAAGATTCTAGAAGATAAAATACTTAATGACCCAATGATACTTGGTTGTTATAAGAATTAAATGCCTCCAAATGTAAAATATGCTATTAGAATGTCCCATATGGATACCTTGGAAGAAGCAATGATTAAGGCCACTGAGATGGAAGAAATTATGATTGAGATGGGTGTTGACCCTGACATTATCTTGGGAAAAGTGCATAGGCAGCTGGGAGGCCTAACTATTGATGATCAAGGATCCTTTAGCTCAATAAGGAATGAAGAACAAAAGTCGCAACCCATCCAAAATCAAACAATTGGAGGAGGATTTTTTAAGGGAACCATACCAGATGTGAAATTAGACCCTGTTGTAGCATAAGAAACCAAACAAAGAATTGAAATTGCAAAAATGAATAGAACCATAAGGTAGATGAAGAATGAGATGATTAGATGAACAAGGGGAGATAATCGTGTAGCAAATATGAGAATGTCGATCCAAGAGAAAAGAAGGAACCCTCCCCATGAAAACAAAGTAAGGTTTGAAAACATGGAAAATCCGCAAAGACAAAGGGTCCCCAGGCAACCAACCCAAAATGCGGATGTTATGGAAGATTTATATGATGAGAAAATGCTTGATGAAGGGAATGATTACTTACTTGATGAAATTTCCTAAATTATACAAATGGACGGATGCAAGGCATCCATGTATATATTTGAAGAAGGAAACAATGACCCTGACTCGCAATAGAATGTTTCCTAGACACGCACGTTTGTAAATAAATCTAAGAATAAAAATGATTCTAAAAATGAAAATGAGAAATATAAAGAAAAGGTGAATGAGAAAAAGGCAAATAAAAATGTGACAGATAATGTTGGAAGCAAGAAACAACATCTGATTTCAAACCCTACTCAGATGAAATACAATGTTGTAGAGGACTTGAGTAAGATAATGATAACTCTCCCTTTCACGGAAGTAGTAAAGATCCCTGAACAAAGAGAAAATATTTTGAGATTGTTGGATGATCCATATGGGAAAAAGGAGGCTATTGTTATAAGTCTGAAACATAGACAGAACACATCAACTTTCAAGTTGAGAAGTAAAATCCCACCTTTTTACATTTCAATTGAGAATCATGATGTTTCCCTTCATAATTTCTTAGTTGATACTGGCGCGATCAATAATATTATGCCACTAGTGGTCATGGAGGAATTGGGCATGAACTGCACCAAATATTATGAGACCAATGAAAGTATATATGCAATTGATTCTAGACAAGTGCCAACTTATGGTGAAATCAAATATTTTTATGCTTGGATCATGGCGGCTCCCCATATTATTACAGTTTTCAATATTATTGTAGTAGACCTTCCTCCTGCATATGGAGTTGTTTTAGAAAGAGACTGGTCTTCTATGATCAGAGGATACATAATGAATGATGAAATCTACATGATGTTGCCAAATAAAGGAGTGATGATTAAGGTTCCTTGTGAACCTAGGAGACCCTTTTCTTTCAAAAATAAGGATAATGAATTAATGGAAGATTATATAGATGTGGGGATTAGAAAATATGATATCCTAGACATGGAGAAGATTGAAGACCTAGAGAAAACCCAAGGTATGAATAATCAAGAGAATAAATTTGAAGGATATTAGAGGATGTCATTTGATGGATATTTCTCAAGTTCTAGGATTGGAGTTGGAATTGTCCTTGTTAATCCATGAAAGATTGTGCACCCACATGCTATCAAACTTGAATTTTCATGTACCAACACTGAGGTAGAATACGAAGATTTGATTCAAGGAATGATCCTTGCATAATAAATGAAGATAAAACATCTAATTGTTATTGGTGACTCCGAGTTGGTGATAAATCAAGTTACCCAGAGGTATAAAATTAAAAAATAAAGATTCAAGTTATATTTCAAAAGAGTTAACGAATTGATGGAAGCTTTCATCTCTTTCAACATTTATTTCATCCCAAGGGGCAAGAATCTGAAGGCGGATTCATTAGCTTTGGAAGCTTCATTGTCAAACCCTGATGATGTTCAAAGAAAAACATATTTTCAAGTAAAAAGAGTATTCCGACCTTATGTACCTGATAACCAGGAATATTTACAAGTATTTGAGAATGATGAAGAATTGGAAAAAGAATTGTTGAATGATGATGATGATTAAGACAATCACATAAATGTTGTCTCGACGGATTGTATTCAATATGAGTCTCTTTTTACAAAATATGATCATGCTAAAAAGATCTTGGAAGAAATTTCGCTCTGAAAGGTCCAAGAAACAAGAAAAATTAATATTGGAACTGACATTTCCCCAAAATATGTCAACTTGGAAGTTGAAGAAGTTGATAAATATGTTTCATTATTTAAATAATATATTGATGTTTTCACATGGAGTTATGATTATTTGAAGGCCTATTAAACAATATTTCAACATATTATTCCCTTGAGAGAAGGGGAAAATTTGGTCAAGCAAAAGATAAGGATGATGAACCCCAAATTAAAACCACTAGTAAAGGTTGAATTGGAGAAATTAAAGAAGGCTGGAATAATATACCCCATTAGACATTCTGATTGGCTTTCACATCCTATGATAGTAAGAAAGAAGACTAGGGATATTCATTTGTGTGTACATTTCAGGGATCTTAACAAAGCAAGTATAAAGGATAATTATCCTTTACCTAACATGGAGTTTCTTCTCCAGCAAGTCACAGGATCAGCTTGTATGTCCATGTTAGATGGTTTTTCTAGGTATAATCAAATCTTGGTTGCTGAAGAAGACAGAGAAAATATATCATTCATAACACCTTGGGAGACATATTCAAATGTTATAATGCCCTTTGGTTTAAAGAATGCAGGAGCTACATTTCATAGGGCTATGGATCATGCTTTTGAGGGGTTGATAGGAAATTTCATGGTGGATTATCAAGATGACTTAACATTACATTCAAAAACAAGGAGTGATGAAATTCATCACGTGAGGAAAGTTTTTGACAGGTGTAGATTATATGGTGTTTCTTTAAATCCAAAGAAATGTTTATTTGTTGTAAATCAAGGTAAATTTTTGGGTCATATTGTGTGCAAAAAAGGAATCTATATAGATATTGAAGGAGTTAAAGCTATAAATGAACTTAAACCTCCATCATCTAAGAAAGGATTTCAATCATTTTTTGGCAAGATCAACTTTGTGTTGGATTACTGAGAGGGGGGCGGGGCGGGGGGTGAATCAGTAATAGCATAATTATAATGATTTTTCTTCAAATGTTATATCAATGTAGAATTATTATCCAATAATGAGCAGTAATAAATAAACAATCACACACATACACAGTACACCATTTTTTTATGTGGAAACCCAAATCGGGAGAAAACCACAGAATGATTTTTCTTATATGTCTTGAAGAATTACATTCATTGGAAACACCAACTTCCTTTGTTTTCCAGCTACAATTGGAAGGAGGATACAACCCCCTAGTTTCTCATGCTACAACCCGAGGGAAGCTCCAACTCCCCAATTCTATGGCTACAACCAGAAGGAGGCTACAACCCTCTATGTTCTCTGGCTACAACCGGAAGGTGGCTACAACCACCTGTCCTTGCCCCATACTGCCACCCTGAATTAGAAGTAGAATGATGGAACCATTGTCACACTGTCACTGTGAGATATACCATTGTAAACCTGTACCAATAAATCTGAACCATGCACCAACCATGCATCAACCTGTACCTCAACATGTAATCAGCCTATACCATGAACAAGTGCATCAACCATGCACCAACCTGTAATCAACTTGTACCATAAACAAGTGCATACAACCATGTACCAATCATGTGTCAACTACTCATCAACTATGATTCATAAATATGTATCAACATCATCAACTATACACCTCATTTATGTGCCAACTCATCAACTACTTGTCTCAACCATGTACTCAACATGTACCTCAAACAAAAGCCCTCATCAATTTCATCATACAAATATGATTTGTAGCTTTGTAATAGAATTGTTGTATATGATCACATTATTTCAACCCTTCCTTAACTTTAACAACAAGAGACTAGCATTTTCATCAAACTTTTCTTTAGTCTCGCATGCCTAGTTTTGGATTAGTCAACAACCCTAACTTGAAGTAATCATAACTTTGAACCTGTAATGTATAAAGATATTAAATTGATACACAATGTTCTTCAGTGTGTTTTATTCAATTACTCCAGGTTTCATTACTTGGAACCTCTCAAAAAAGGTGTTATAGCAAAAATGGCATACCTTGTTGAATTCTGGCTTATTCTAGAGAGCGACTTTGTAGAGAGTGCCCCACACGAAATATTCATTGAATTGATCTAAAAATGTTACACAGAATAATATAGACTGTACCCTAACCAAAACATTTTTTCTCACTAAATTTGAATCTGTTCTAAATAAGTTATGATGTTTTTACCCGAAACACCTGTTTTTGACTAGTTTCAGAACTAGCCACAAACCCTATTTTCCACGTAGTGTAACTCCAAAAATGAAACGACCCACAAGATGAATTTTTTTACCACAAATACTTGGGTATGTTTTCGCAATGATATATCAATTTCACGGTCTGAATCATTATAGAAAAAATGTTATAGCGAAAATGGTGAGATGACCTGTAAATAACATACCTTAGAAAGCACCATCAAAAGAATTTATCCTTCCTTACATTTCGGCCTTGTTTTCTTCACCTTCCCTCAGAAATTTGGCTTAGATATTCTTGGTTACCTCAAAAAACTATAGATATTCAATATTCTCAAGTGTAATTAAAATGAGAGAGCCTTGCCTGTTATTTATACTCTCCAAGTAGCTTCCTTAAAAACATATTCTAGGTCACTTGACCCACTTTCCTTATTTTAGGGTTAACCCACTTCTAATTTCTCCATTAAATTTATTATTGAAATAATTTATTTTGTATTCATTTTGAATTATAATACAATCATTACTTCACTTTATTATTTACTTTTTAAAACATCTTAAACCACTTTGACTACTTTGACCTTTTGGGGCTTCTAGATGACATATGAGGGTCCTCCAAATTCGTAAGGCCATAACTCTCAAACCATGAGGAGTTATTTGAAATTCCACATACCACCAGAAATAGAATGACATGTAATATCCATCTAGAAAAGTATTACCTTCAAATATAGAAAAAATCATATCAGTATCCATCAAACAAATTTGGGTCGATTACCCAAACCTGGGTTCTCCAACTTCACATGGTCATAACTCTCTAACCGTGAGGAGTTATGTGGCGTTCTACATACCACCAGAAATGGAATGACAAGAACTATACATATAGAATATTTTCCCTAACAAATTCAATGTCCTTCATCTCATTATTCCACAATTAAGAATGGGTTCTCTTACTCCGCAAAGCGTCTTCC
>JASDQU010100952.1:273541-306704 GCA_032191745.1 Picea mariana | reverse complement strand
CACATGGTCATAACTCTCTAACCGTGAGGAGTTATGTGGCGTTCTACATACCACCAGAAATGGAATGACAAGAACTATACATATAGGATATTTTCCCTAACAAATTCAATGTCCTTCATCTCATTATTCCACAATTAAGAATGGGTTCTCTTACTCCGCAAAGCGTCTTCCTGTGAGGGCTTTCACCATAAGGGGACCACTTTGGAGTTCATCCATATTTACTTCTTATCAACCATGAAAAAACAATAATAAGTCACATGTACATAAAACAATCTTGGGTCTATTACCCAAACCTTTGTGCTACGGTTATTTCTTCAAGGGTTGACATCAATTAAAACCAACCTTAATCAACAATCTCCCCCTTTGGCATTAATGGCAACACTCTTATGCAATACTGAAATCATATCATTGATGCTCCCCCTTGAACCATGCCTATGCCCTTTGCATCTAATAAATCTCTCCCCCTTTGTCATCAATGGAAAAGGTATCTTTCCATCTAGGGCTGCTCCCCCTAACTAAATTGTCCTCTTATGGTGCTTCCTCATGTACATCTAAGATATATAAGATAAGCATTCAAAATGCATTAAAAAAGCATTCATTTTGGAGTATAAATAACTCCAAGTCTTTGGCGAAGATATTCAAAGGATTCCCATGGAAGTGGTTTTGTAAATATGTCTGCCACTTGTTCTTTTTTGCCCACATACTCAACTCTGATGTTATTTTTTGCAACCTGTTCCCATAGAAAGTGATACTTGATTGGAATGTNACCGGGTTTTCCGAGATACTGATGACACTTGTATTATCAAAATATATTGGAATGGGCTCATCATACTCAACCTGTATATCTGTCAAAGTTTGTTTCATCCAAAGAACCTATGTACAACATGTTGTTGCTGCAATATACTCTGCCTCAGCTGTAGATAGAGATATTGATGATTATTTCTTGCTTAGCCATGGTACCAAACACTCACCTAAGTAGAACGCTGCTCCACTGGTGCTTTGTCAGTCATCAATACAACTTTCCCAATCTGCATCTGTGTAGGCAATAAGTGATAGATCTTTTCCTTTTGGATACCATAATCCAAACTCTTTTGTTCCTTTGAGATATCTGAAGATCCTATTTACTGATAATACATGTGATTCCTTTGGTGCTGCTTGAAATCATGCCACTTGTCCAACTAGCTGCATTACATCTGGTTTGGATGTTGTCACATATAGTAGGATACCAATCATTAACCTTTATTTCCTCTGATATGTAGACTTCGAATCATCATCTTTTCTCAACTTACAACTGGTTTTCATGGGAGTGATAACTGGTTTACAATCTTCCATTCCGAACCTCTTTAGCATTTATCTGATATACTTGGTTTGAGAAATAAAAATTCCTTTGTTTCTTTGACGTATCTGAAGTCCCAGAATGTAGGATAGTTCTCCAAGTAACGACATTTCAAATTCATTATGCATGAATTTTGGAAATTTCTGGCTTAACCTATCATCATCACTACCAAAAATAATATCATCAACATAAACTTCATTTAATAAAATATTACCTTGACTTACCTTGATGTAGAGGTTGTTGTCCGCACTTCCTTTTCTGAACCCTTCCTGCTGCAGATACTTATCCAGTCTAGAGTACCATGCTCTAGGAGCATGTTTTAGACCATACAAGGCCTTCTTTAATTTACACACATAGCCTATGTTCTCTGACAACTAAAATCCTTCTGGTTGTTCAATGTAGACTTCTTCTTCAAGTTCCCCATTCAGAAAAACTGATTTTATATCCATCTGATATACTTTAACATTTTTGGAGCATGCATAAGCTAAAAGCAAACGAATTGCTTCCATTTTGGCAACTGGGGAAAATGTCTCTTCAAAGTCGATTCCTTCAATATGTGCATATCATTTACATACCAATCTAGCTTTGTTCCTTGTAACCTGTCCATCTTCATTCAATTTATTCCTGAAAACCCATTTTGTGCCGATCACATTCTTATTCTTTGGTCTTGGAACCAATTCTCAAGTGTCATTTTTCTCTGTTTGATCCAATTCTTCATCCATGGCCTTATTCCAAAATTCATCCTTGTTGGCTTCTTCAAAACAGTTTGGTTAAATTGTAGATAAGAGTGTTAGGTGTGTTTGTTCTGGTGAATGGATTTTTCTTCTAGTCTCAACTCCTACATATTTGTTTCCAATAATCTTATCTGAAGGATGATTCTTCTGTACTTGTTTGCTAGGTGTCTTTGGAGATACTCGTTGAACTTTCTCTTCTTCTTCTGTCATATTCTCTTCATCTTCATCTTCCTCTTCTACTTTTTTTTCATCTTCTTCTTTGAAAAGTTGTTCCAATGATTTGTTTTCTTCTTTATTTGATTCTGGTCTTCCTGTATCATCAATTGTTACAGTCATGCTTTTCACAACTTTGTTTAATATTAAATTGTAACACTTGTATGATTTCCTTGTACTTGAGTAACCAACAAGTATTCCTTTGTCCACACGAGAGTCAAAATTTCCCATTCTACCATCTTCTCTTTTGATGTAGCATTTGCTTCCAAAAACTCTAAAGTGCTTCACATTTGTTGGTCTTCCTTTCCATATCTCGTAGGGAGTTTTATTAGTGTTGTTTTTTAGCATTACTCTATTTTGAATACTGGCAGAAACCATCAGTGGTTTCTGGTAGTTACACTGTGACGTGCAATAGTATCCCTCCAATTATGCTCAGATTCATTTGCATCGTTGGATTAACTCTAATGGGTTTTTGTGTTATTTACTCGTTTCGCACTTTCGCAATTCGGAGATTCTGCGATGAGACATCTTGAGTCTTTGTGTCACAAGTTACGAAACTATGAAATAGAGATTTTCTGCGCTAGCTCCTTCCTTTATATAACCATGTCTATGACCAAGTGCTTATGCATAAAGCGCTTTTGCGATTTCGCATTTCGTGAATCTAGAGATGAGGCATCTCAACTCTCCAAGTTGCGATCCTCAAAATGCTGAAAAGAAGCTTGTCTACATGTACTCTTCTCTTTAGCTCTTCGATGGTGTGACCACCGGATGAGACCACACGCTTATGCATAAAGATCTTTTGGTGAATTCACATTTCGTGAGTCTAGAGATGAGGCATCTTGACTCTCCAAGTCGCGATCCCCAAAACCCCGAAATGGAGCTTATTTGAACTGACTCCTTCCCTTCTCGTGACCACTGGTGGTGACAATAGGCTGTGCCAAAAAGGTGCTTTATATTTCGCAAGTTTATAAACTTCATTGAGTCTGATTAACGGTTGAAATATCCATAGATCCGATGGTCCAGATCTTATCATGATCTCACATCTCGCGAGTTTCCACACCAGGCTTCATTGACTCCAAATCAGCGACTGGTCCTATGATTTGATGGTTCAGATATGGTATTAATTCAATGGCTCAGATCATATCATGATTTTTCATCTCGCGAGTTCGACGGTTATGTTTCTTTCCTCTCCAAGTCATGATAGGCGAAGCTCCGAGATGGATCTGGATCAATGGTTTAGATCACACCTTAATCTGACGGTTTGCAATTAAATCATGATTTCGTATCTCGCGAGTTTGATAGTTATGTTTCTTGCCTCTCCATGTCGCGAGTCACAAAACTTCGAGATGAAGCTGGATCAATGATCCAGAAAAAAACTTTAATCTGACAGCTTCGATTAAATTGCGATTTCGCATATCGCGATTTTGATAGTTATGTTTCTTGCCTCTCCATGTCGCGAGTCGTGAAACTCTGAAGTGAAGTCGGATCAATGGTCCAGATCTTCTCGCGATTTCTCCACTTCACGATTTTGCTACTTCGTGATTTCATCCACCTTCACGATTTCATTGTTCTTGCCATCACTGTTCTTTGCCATCGCGATTTCGCTACTTCGCGATTTCGTCCACCTTCGCGATTTTGTTGTTCTTGCCATCACTATTCTTTGCCATCGTTGATCTTTGCCATCAATGACAAGCATACTCCCAACTATAAACCTTCCAATAGGAAGGAAAGGGAAAGGATGGAGAGTTCAACTCTCTATTGATATTGGAGGATTGTATCTTCCTCTTCGAGGTTTATCCCTCCCTTTACGTTTGGAAGTTGTAGCTACCTTTGGAAGTCATTACTTCTTTTGAACAATAACTATTGATTATTTCTCATATATTGTGCATGGTGTATTATGGTGTATTGGTGTAACTCTTATACTATTGTTCATTTCTCATTGGATATAGTTGAATGGTTTAAGTATAAGTTGAAAAAGGTTTTAAATTGTACTTGATACTGATTCACCCCCCTCTCGGTATCAACAAAAGATGAGCCATTTTGAGGCCCTCTATGGTAGACAATGAAATATTCCAATGAGTTGGAATAACCCAGTAGAAAAGATTACACTCAAGCCAGATATGCTAAAATAAATGGAACAACATGTAGTTCAAATAAAACAAAATTTGAAAATAGCTCAGGATAGACAGAAAAGCTTGCAGACAGAAAAATGACTTCTAGACAGTTCAAAGCAGGGGATCATGTGTATCTCTGAGTTAGGCCTAGGAAAAGTTTCTTGAGAATGGGATCTTGTGCCAAGATGGCACCTCAGTATTATGGACCCTTTGAAATTTTGGACAGAGTGGGACCTGTAGCATATAGACTATCACTTTCTCCTATAGTGCAGGCACACAATGTTTTCCATGTTTCGTTGCAGATGAAATATGTACATGATTCTAATCATATAATTGATTGGTTTGTGATTCAGGTGGAACCAGAGGGAGAATTCTTTCAAGAGACAGAATACATAATAGACAGGAAATAAATCCCACTCAAGAATAGAACCATTGTAGAGGTCAAGGTGCAGTGGAAACACTTTGGTCCAGATGAAGCTACATGGGAAATTGAGGATGCCATGAAACATGCATACCCACGTTTTTTTATTTTATTGTTGTACATACAGAGCACATCTACATGTAGAACATCGAGGACAATGTTCCTTTAGGGGGGAGGGGATTGTAATACCCTTGTTTCCCCCAGTTTGTTAATATAACTATAACCTGCTAAAATAATATGGGCAGACTAAATATGTGTGGATGTTGGAATTGATGAACCTTTTTGTTATAAAAGGTAATGTATGTATTTATGTTGCTAAACAAAATTGAAAGTGTTTCATAAATACTGAAGGGGTTTTCCAAGGTAGATCATTATGTATGAGAGAGATGGCGAGGGGAACCAATAATGGTTGAGATGACCCCCACTAGACTAGTACTTTTCTGGATTTAAATTATTTAGACCTAGGACAGTCCTTTGACTTAGAAAAATAAATTACCAGTCAAGTTGGTAGTTCAGAAGTCCTCCTCAAGAGTCAATGAGGAGATGGGCAGAGTACCCATCTGAAAAATTCTTGACCTGACCAAGAAATGGGGATTTGAACCCAAAAAATATTTCTGAGGAAGGAAATAAAAGAAGATAAATTTATGAGTAGAGAGGAGGATGCAAGGGGTATGGGTCTGGTGACCATTTTTCTGAGGAGGGAGAGGATGTGAAACTCTTTGGTTCTAAAGAGAACTGAAAAATGAATATTATGGGTACATGAATTTTCGAGTAGCATTTTCAGTCCAAGATGATAAACGGGGATGTAGAGAAGATGAGTGACTAAGGAAACACTCATTGCAGACCCCCTTGCGTGGCGGAGAGAAAACCGATCTGTCAAGTTCCCGTGGGAGGAGGAGAGTGGCCTTCATCTCTGGCTGTTGTTGAACATACATAAGAGTCTCTCTCAGAGCATCATGATCTAGCTAGGGGGTGGCCAATGGTAAATCCATCCAGGAGTTGTTTTTTCTATGGTTGGGTGGAAAAGGGAACCCCTTTCAGCAGTTGCATCACTATCTGGTTCTACATAAGTATACTTGGTTAGATCTTTGAAGTGTTTAGATCAAAGAAAATTCTATACTATGTTCTAAAAATGTGTAAGTTTAATTTATGACAAAAGTGACTTGATAAATTTAAGCAGAATAAAGAGAATGTCTTAGATGAAGCTCTTTGGATTCAATTTTTTATCTCTTGACTATCTGTGTGCTAAATTACTATTTCTGGGAGTGTATGTTGTGGTTGACTGTGTTGTACAGTTTAATTCATGCTAGGAAATTGATGACTCAACCGTTAAAAATATCTATAACACCTCTGAAAGAAGAGAGAGCGATTTTCTGCGTAATAGTGCTCCATTTTAGTATATCTTCAAATCCCCTGCTAGAAAAGTTAGAAGATATCATATCTGTGTGGACTTTAGGAAATAATCTCAATTATGGGAAAACATTAAAAGTCCTTATAAATAATTATTGAGGAAAAATAATTAGGACATAAACATGAAATTGGTCTAAATGAAATTAAAATACAAAAGTTCTTAAAATTCAGTTGGGGTATAAATAAACATTTATATTTAATTTGTGTTAAGTCTCCCAAATTTGGGAAGAATCCCCTTAAATTTTGGTGGGCAGTAAATCCTGGTAGAAATAATGATTTTACTGTGGAGGTAAATCTTTGTATTAGGACCATTTCCTTAAATTTAGTAAGAGTAGTAAAGCAAAATAATAAGGAAATAAAGTTCTTCTCATTTACCCATGAGAAGGTAGAGATTATTTATATTTTCATTTCTGGGATGGAGAAAATTTCCCGAGAAAATAACTTTTATTTAATCTCTTTATAAAGCGTGGAAAACTATATTTTGCCTTTCCTTATTCTTTTCTGTAAAAGAAAATAATTTTACTTCAAAGCCTCTAGGTAGAAAAACTGAGTAAAACTATGGAAATATATGTATATATGTTTATATACATATGATTATTATTATTATTATTAATAGAAACATTATTTTATTATTCTGAAAATGTAGGTTAAATACCTTGGAGTGTAAAATACCTGAGACCCAAAAGAATATAATTATTATTATCATTTTAATGTCAAACACACAAGGGAATTAAATGATGAAAAAATGTGTTAGCCTTCTTGTAGTCTTCGGAACTTCGGGAGTTCGGAGCTCCAGGGCTCTGGGATGTTTGGGTGATGGGATTCCACGAGCCAAAGTTGTCGAATACGTGAACCCTTCCTTCCCCTGAGGGAAAGGTTGAATAAATAATAAATACAATTATTTATATTATTGTATTTAATGTGATCGATTAACAAAATTGATTCATATAATATACCTTTAATACTATATATATATATATATATTATAACCCAAATTATTTCACTGTATTTAAGCCATAATGTAATTACAAGTGGGTCCTTTTCGAGACTTCATAGCTTCAGAACTTCAGGGCTCCATGATAATTGAATGTAAAGAATGAGTGGGAGATCTGAAGGAGATTGTCCCGAAGAGCTCTCTCTCTCTCTCATGTCAAATATTAATATAATATTGGATAATTTTAAGACCTGGATGTAATTTTTGAGGAATATAAATTATATATTATATTATTTTTAAGGTTCATTAAATTGATTACACATAAATGAAGACAACTCCTCTGAATATTAAATGGTGTGGTAATGTGTGCCAGTGGGGTCATTTTGGAGCTTTGGGACTCCGAGGCTCTGGGAAATTGGATTATAAGGAATGCGATGGATAGTCGAAGAGGGTTGACCCAGAGTTATCTCTCTCTCTCTCTCTCCCTGAATTCAAATATTAATATAATATTAGGGGACTTTATAAACCTGGTCACATTTTCCAAAGTGGTTAATATAATATATATTAAATGGGTTTATTGTGATATTGGTATGTGATAAAGTACCAACCCTATTTCCCTTTTTAATTTAATATTAATGTGAAATCATGTGAAGTGTGGATCCTTTGGGAGTTTAGGACTCTGGAGCTCCGAGAATTCGGGACTCCGAGATGTTTGGGGTAATGGAATGAACAAGTAACGAAGGACTGAACCTACCCTTTCATGTTCCACTGGTTGTATAAATATCAATATAAACATTTAAGGTGATGAATTATATTTTCACAAAGGTATAGTATGAGTGGGACCCTCTTCGGAACTCTGGTGTTCGAGAGACTTGGGTTTATAAACACATGATGATGAATTTTGTCGAAGTCTAGGTGCTTAGGTATTAATGGGATTTGATAATATTAGGTTCCCCCTTTGATATAAATAAATCATATTATAATATAATTAAATACAATTATATTATAATATAAATAATACAAGGATAATTTGTGGTTGAATATAATGAATCCTTTTTCCCAGTAAATAAAATAAATATGCATATATTTAGATATAAATGTTAAATTACGTGAAAATGCGGCATGTAGGAATTGAATTATATACCTTAATTAAGGTTAAATTAACTTAAGTACATTATGGAAAAATTATCCTCATTATGTTATAATATAATTACTGATGATTATCATATGAGTAATTTATTGAGTTAGTGTTAAACTACTTCTAAGATGGAAAAGAGAAAGTAAACATTTCAGTAATTATTGGGCCATGGGTATTAGCTTAAGCAAAAAAAAATTATACCCCATCCCTTAAAAAGGTACTTAGGGGTCGGGTGTGTGAAATATGCCACATCCTCATCCATACACCATTGGTTGTCTCAACCAAGGATGAGACATTCACATCATCCAACAATGTCGTCTTCACTACAATATCAAACCCTTCAAAGAAGAGGTATTGTGTGATGTTTCTCCCCTTGATGTTTGTGATATTATTTTAGGACAACCATATATGTGGAAGTGTCATTTTGTTTATGAATCTTGGCCCCGTAGTGTCATTATTAATTTTGGAGGTCAACTCTACAGGATATCGAAGGCAGTCCCAACTATTGTGGTCTCTTTGATCTATGTGAAGAGGTGCCAAAAGGTGGTCTCTTAGACTGGGAGATTCATCCTCTTTATGGTCTAGTTGGAAGGTGAACAAAAGGTTACTGCAACCACCAAAACCTATGTACGAGGTCCTCTACACAACAACAATAGGTGGACAATGTTGTTCCTGAGTTTACAAATACATTTTTACCTCACTTGTTGGGGTGCCTTTGCACTATTAGGTAAATCACTCAATTGATTTGAGACCCTATGTTCCTCTACCTAATGGCCCTATATCCATGTGTTATGTTACAAAGAATGAAGAAATCAAACACCAGATCCAAGAACTAATTTTGAAGGGGCACATTAGACCAAGCTCCTCACCTTGTGGGAGCCCAATTGTTCTGGTACAGAATAAGGATGGGACATGGAAAATTTGTGTTGATTACAGAGCTCTGAACAAGATCATAGTAAAAAAGTAGTACCCCATCCCCTGGATCGATGATCTTCTTGATTGACTCAAGGGAGCCAAAATTTTCAGTAAGATTGATCTAAAGTTAGGATACCACCTGGTGTCGATTGAGAAAAATGATTTATGGAAGACAACCTTCAATCCTAAAGAAGGTCTCTTCGAGTGTTTGGTCATGCCTTTCAGTTTGACTAATGCCACAAACACGTTCATGCAAATGATGGATGATATACTACCACCATTCATAAACTCCTTTGTGGTTGTATATCTGGATGACATCCTCATCTTTAGAAAAACCTAAGAGAAACATTTTAATCACATTCAACAGGTCTTGGGCACCCCATGGAAACATAATTTATATGCCAATTTAGAGAAGTGTTCCTTTGATATCCAGAGAATCCAATATTTGGGATACATAGTGGATGAACAGGGTGTGCATGTGGATCCAACGAAGATCTGATTGTCTAGCCCCAAAGATACTGACCAAGATCCGTAGCTTCTTGGGCCTAGCCAACTTCAACTGTAGGTTTGTGTTGGGTTCTCTAATATTTCTTAGGCCCTAATCCAAGTGAAAAAGGGTGGAGCGAAGGACAATTTTATTTAGGTCATGTCCCAACATAAATAATTAAAGGATTTGAAATTCCTCCTTTTCTCATCACTAGTAGTTATTTTTCTAGACCCGCAAAAACCATTTGAGATTGAGACAAATGCTTCATATTATGTTATCAGTGAAATCCTCACTCGAGATGGGAAATCAATGTCCTATCACAATGAAACACTATATATTGTTGGTCACAGATACCTATAACCCAACCTAGGATAAAAATATGTACTCCATTGTGCATGCATGTCGACAGTGGAAGAATTATATTATAGGGAATGAAATGATCATCCACACTGATCATAGGCCTCTTTAAGTCATGCAGACATAGGGAAAGTTATAGAATGACTACCAACAGAAGTAGTCCACGTACCTATAAAAATTCCACTTAGACATCAAGTACAAAAAGGGAAACACCAACCATGTCACATATTTCCTCTGTCAATGCTCGGTTGTGGTGATAACCATAGTTATTAACTCATGTGGGAATGATACATCCAAGTGGCCACAATTATACAATAGTGATTCTAACTTTGCTTCTCCCTATCAGACATTGAGCGCAGGAAAACTAGTTCTAGGCTTTCATCTCCAAGATGGGATACTCTTCCATATGAGCCATCTTTGTGTTCCTTCAAGCAAGCGTGAAAATATTATTTGTGAGTCTCATTATAGTCGAGTGACATGACACTTTGGTGTGGACAAAATAGTGGCAATACCACAAAATCATTTTATTGGTTGGAGCTTCAAAAATATGTCTACAAGTACATCATATCTTGCACTTCCTGTGCTATTTCCAAACCCACCATGAAGAAACAATGGCTATACACCCCTCTGCCTCCTCCTGATAGGCCTTGGGAGTCCATATCCATGGATTACATGTTCAATCTAACTTCAAACAAGCATGGGAATGATTGTTTCTTCATGGTCATTGATCAATTCTCCAGGATGGCAGTTTTGGCACCCTGTAAGAATGATCCAAAATGGATCTAGGAAGGCCTAAAAATAAAAGTTCTCAGAATCAAAAGAAAACAATGCCATTTTGTTTGGATCGTCGCGATGATTTCGGACATATAAATGTTTTTGCAAATGGACGTTGTATGCGAAAGCTATCGTGTTCTGACCAATTTCCCAAATAGATAAAAAGTCAACTAGTGAAAGTCAACATGTCATACTGTCGACGTCTGCATGACATCAAGATGAAATCATCATGCCGACATCACATCACCAAGAGGTGACACCTGTCACTCAAATTTGGCATTTTCAGGTTGATTTGGCACCAATACGGATTTGACATGTGGCACTGTACAGATGACACATGGCAGTCTGTACATGATATGGCCCAATGACAAGATGACACGTGGTATTACAGATGACATTTTGGATGTATGAATGCTGACGAGGCAGGGCTGTACATATTCTAACATGGCAGCTGATTGGACAGATGTATGGGTTGTATGGCAGTGATGTGGCAGTTGACTGTGCACTGATTGTACGCTAACTATGTGGTACAGACGAATCACAGGGCGACATGTGGCCTAATCATAGGGCGGCACATGGCACCTAGGATTTAGCCAATGTTGGTTGGGTCAAAAATGTTTGTTACCCACAAGTTTCAAACCCCGGACCTCCATGAGAGCCAACATACTAACCTCCCATGCTAACTGTGTGGGCTACTGATTAGGTCTTAACCCAAGAGAGACAAACTATGCTTTTGTGTTGGTTTGGGCCGAAGGTTTGGGCTAAGCCCCGGTCGGTGGGGGCCAGCGCAGGGCCATATGACACCCCACATGACCAGTGGGGCTACAAACAGGGCTAAGCCAACAACAAGAGGGCGTGAGAGTTAAGGGCTTGGCCACATGGGCCATAGCCACATGACTAGGACCAAGAATCAAGGGGGGACAATGCACGACTGCCAGCCTGAGGACATATGGCACCTCCCATGTGAACTAGATCTCGAGTAAAGGGGGTTGCACCCTAAATTTTTCCAATTTTTAGGTTTTTCACCTTATAATATGTATTTTTGGGTTATTTCAGCCTGTTTTTGGAGGATTTTAGTCAATATCAGAAGATCCGGAGCTTGATTTGAGGCCAGATCTTCGGAGGAAGTTGGGATATTGATAAAAACTAAAAATATACATAAACCAAGGCTTCTTATCAACATTATGGAGGTTCATAACAGAAGAAATGATGAAGAATTTGAAATCCAAAGCAATTTTTATGGAGGGAAGCCATTGAGGAGGGGAACTTTGTGAGCCAATTCCGGGAGCTATGCTCAACTGTTTTCAGTGTCATCAATTGTGTTGGATTCTTGAGTTCAAGAATAACACACCCATACCAATTTATAATCCTCTTGACACTTTTCAGATGTACTTTTGAAGCATTCAAGAGAAATAAAAAAGCCTCACCCACTGGGACAAAGGCCCAGATACATAGGCAATCTTATCGAACTCCATTAACAACTTTGGTGTTACAGTTTGTTATTCTTTGTGCTTACATTCTGATCTTCATTTCTTATTATGGCTACTTTAATGTCTCATTAATTTCTTTATTTTTCATCAATTCCTAATTGGTAAATGAACTCATGCTTAAAACTTAACCAAGTCTTTAAAAGATCATTTTGGATCAAGTGGTATCAGAGAAGGTTGACAATTGGTTTTTGATTTTGCATGATTACCAGGGAAAAACTGAATTGTGGTGAAGGAAAACTTGTAGAAGGGGATCCAGATATTGTATCGAGAAAGAGGAATTCTCAAAGTGAGGAGATGGCATCGGAAGAGGGCATGTCTCATAATGAGATCGAGTTGCAAAAGTTTTTATTCGCCATGTCTGAGATGGTAAAGTTCTTATATGAGGATTACTTGGAACAGAAGAGGCCTTTCCAAGGGGAATCTTCTAAAAAAGACAAAAGTGAAGAAGGAGAGGATCCTCTTTAACCTCCTCCTTCACCTCCTTATTCTCCATCGACTTCTTCTTCTTCAAGTACAAGTTCAAAATCCACCGCAAGAAAACATTCCCATAAACATAAATATGATACGTATTTACTTAAGCTTGATATGAAATTTGAATTACCCTTGTATGATGGTGAAGTCAATGATGAGAGGCTTGATAACTGGGTTAGACAGATGGAAGTTTATTGCAGTGTGCAACCAATCAAGGATGAGGCAAATCAAATCAAATTGGCATCGCTTCATCTTGCAGGCACAACACTCATCTGGTGGTAGAGTAAGTTGCAAAATGGCACGCAACAAGTTTGTAATGTATTTCCATCATGACAAGATTTTTTTTTTGCACTTAGAAAGAAATTTTATCCTTTGGGTTATAAAGAGAAGGCTTTAATTGAATGGCAATGTCTTAAACTAAGAACGGGACAAACAATGCAATAATACACAAATGAATTTCGTAAGATGGCACTAATGTTGAATATTCCATTACATACCCAAGAAACTCTTATGAAGTATATAGGAGGTTTACCTACACATATTTGTAACACTGTATTTATGTTTGGACCTACTAATATTGACGAGGTTTATGTTCAAGCAACATACATTGAAGCAGGGAAAACAAGAGTTGGTGTATCAGGGGAATCATCTTCAAGGAAAGAGGACAAAAGAAAGGGGAATGAAAATAAAACAAATTCAGTGACAAGAAGAGAAGAGAAGCTCTCTTGCAAGCATTGCAAGAAAT
Source organism: Picea mariana (assembly GCA_032191745.1). Lineage (NCBI taxonomy): Eukaryota > Viridiplantae > Streptophyta > Pinopsida > Pinales > Pinaceae > Picea > Picea mariana. Next base: position 293,165 of record JASDQU010100952.1, on the reverse strand, counting down.
AAGGGCACGATGATGACCATTGTTGGAAATTGCATCCCGAGAAGAGACCAAAGTGGTTCAAAGAAAGGAAAGGGAAGCAAATAATTGCAAAATCAACACAACCAACAGACTTGGGATATGATTCAAGTGATGAGACTATGATCACAATAGTTGGTTTCACATGTAAAATTGGTGATGGATATGATTCTAGATGCAATTTGTTTCACATAAGGGTGATAATAAAACATACTAAGATTGATGCATTGATTGATAGTGGATCTCAATCTAACTTGATTTCAGAGGAAGTGGTTAAAAAATTGGGATTAAACACTAAGATGCATCATAAACCTTACTCACTTAAATTGATAAGAAATAATCATAAATTGCACATAACAAAGCAATGCACTTTAAAGTTTGCAATTTCATCAAAGTTTGTGGATGAGGTAACGTGTGATGTGGTGCCACTCAATGAATGTGGAATGGTCTTAGGAAGTCCTTATTTGTATGATCACAAAGAAATATTTTACAAATAACATAGTCAATATCACTTAATCAAAGAAGGCAATGAATATGTTGTACATGTTCATCACTTAAAAACAAATCAATCTCTTCAAACAATGGAAGAATTAAGGAAGGAAGCTTATGCAAGCAACACACCTATAATTATTCAAGCAATTGATCTTAAGCATGAACATGAGATGGTTATAGAATGGAATTTCAATCATACTTTGCTTCAAGATAAGCTAATGTCATGCAAGTACTACAAACATATTAGCTCATTTGCAGTCATATTTATGATGTTATCGTTGCTAATGTTTTCAACATGGATGGTAGCGACTTCAGTAAGATGTGAAAGAGTACAAGTGGCTAACAATATTTTGTCAATTGTCATGGTTGTTTTGAAATTGATATTGATGAGACAGGTGCACATGGCAGAGTTTAAGGACAAAGAACAAGTGGGGTGGCCTATCCTGCACTTGATGACTGGTTAATACCCTTTTGGAGGACCAAAAGGTCTTAGTGGGGAGGCATGATCCAAAATGGATCCAGGAAGGCCTAAAAATAAAATTTCTTGGAATCAGAAGAAACCAACACCATTTTGTCCGGCTTGCCGTGTTGATTCTGGCCATATAATTTTTTTCGCAAATGGATTTCATATGTGAAAGATATCACGTTCTAACCGATTTCCTAGACATACAAAAAGTCAACTAGTCAAAGTCAACAGGTTGTGCTGTTGACATCAGTAGCACGACAGGTGATGTCAGCATGATGTCATCATGCTGACATCGCATCACTAGGAGGTGACACATGTCACTCAAATTTGGCATTTTTGGGCTGAGTTGGAACCAATACAGATTTAACACATGGCACTATACGGATGACACATGGCATTCCATACATGATGTGGCCCAATGGAAGGCTGACAAATGGTAGTATGAACAACAATTGGGTTATACAGAAGCTGACATGGTAGGGTGACTGGGTTGTATGGATGTTGACATGGCAGGGTGACTGGGCTATACAGATGATGACAAGGCAAGATGACTGGGTTGTACAGATGCTGACGTGGCAGCTGACTGGACAGGTGACTGGGATGTACAATAGTGATGTCCCAGCTGACTATGCATTGACTATGTGGTACAAACGAATGATGGGGGACATGTGTCCCAATCAGAGGGTGCCACGTGGCATCCCAGATTTAGCCAATGTTGGCTGGGTCAGAAATATTTGTTACCCATAAGTTTCAAACCCCTGACTTCCATGGGTGCCAACAAACTAACCTCCCATGCTAACCGTGTGGGCTATTGATTAGGTATTAACCCAAGGGAGACAAACTATGCTTTTGTGTTGGTTTGGGCCAAAGGTTTGGGCTAAGCCCCGGTAGGTGGGGACCAATGCAGGGACATATGGCACCGCACGTGAGTAGGGGGGGCTACAAACATGGCTAAGTCGACAACAGGAGGGCATGAGAGGTAAGGGCTTGGCCACATGGGCCATAGCCACATGAATAGGACCAGGAATAAAGGGGGGGCAACATGCGACTGCTAGCCCGAGGACATAAAGCGCCTCCCATATGACCTAGAGCCCGAGTAAAGGGGGACGTGCCCTGAATTTTCCCAATTTGTTTTTTTTTCACCTTATAATATGTATTTTTGGGTTATTTCAACTTGTTTTTGGAGGATTTTAACCAATATTGGGAGATCTGGAGCCCGATTTGAGGCCATATATTGGGAGGAAGTTGGGAGATTGATACCAAATCCAAATCTATATAAACCAAGGGTTCTTAGAAACATTAAGGTAGTATAGAACAAGAGAAATGATGAAGAATTTTAAAGCCAAAGCTATTTTTATGTAGGGAAGCCATTGAGGAGGGGAACTTTGCGGACCAATTCTGGGAGCTACGCTCAACCGTTTTCAGTCCCGTTAGTTATGTTGGATTCTTGAGGTCGACAAAAACATAGCCAAACCAGTTTATAATCCTTTTGACACTTTTCTGATGTAATTATGAAGCATTGAAGAGAAATAAGAAAGCCTCACCCACTGAGACAACGGCCCGGAGACGTAGGAAATCTTTCTGAACTCCATTAACAACTTTGTTGTTATGGTTTGTTGTTCTTTGTGCTTACATTCTAATCTACATTTATTATTGTTGTTTCTATAATATCTCATTAATTTCTTCATTTTTCATCAATTCCTAATTGGTAAATGAACTCATGCTTAAAACTTAACCAAGTCTTTAAAAGATCATTTCAGATCAAATAAGAGCATCACAGTTGAGGCCACCACTAAGATCTCATTTGAACATGTTTGGGTTCATTTTGGTCTCCCACAGACCATTATTTCATATCGAGATAGTAGGTTCCTGATTACTTTTTGGTCCATCCTATGGTCAATGATGAACAACAAGCTAACCAATTCGATTTCCTTTGACCCACAGACTGATATAAAAACAAAGGTAGTCAACATGATAATTGTCCATATATTGAGGATGTAAAATTCCAAACATCTACGCACATGGGATGTGATCCTTCCTTATGTTCGACATAGCTACAAAAAATCTCTCCAAATCTCTATTGGCCAMAACTCTTTTAGTTGTTCTTAGGGTTCCAACCATTTTCCCTTATTGAGGTAGTTCTGCCCATTGCAACTACATAGGAAGAGTCCTCCCATGCTTAGATCGAGGTTGATCGAGCAACAGAATTTGTTGAGTGAATCCAACACATTCAACAACAAGTTCATGAAATTTTGTAGAAAGACAATTCCATGTAAAAGAAATGCCATGGTCAACATTGGGTACCACACAAGTTTTAGGTGGGAAATAAGGCATGGTTGCATTTGTTTAAAGAGCACCTAATGGAACCCCATCAAAAGTTCCACCCACTCTAATACAAGCCTTACACCATCTCCAAGATTGTGGGAGATAGTTATTTTGAATTAAGTATTCTGCCTTTCCTTGGCTTACACCCAGTATTTAATGTGGAACTACTTTGACCATATTTTCCACCTCTCCTAGACACTTCAGACGTGGTCGAGCACTTGGACTCTACAAAACTCAATCCTTATTGCATTGAAAATTCAACAATTGATCAAATCATGGACACAAAGATGAAGGGAACCCACCAGTGCAACATCTAACTCTATTGGGTTGTCAAAGCAAGGGTAGTTTCTTCATGAGGGAAAGTGGTTCATCAAGAGTCAGATTCAACAAAAGTTTTCCCATTTGATGGAGGAACTTGACACAACGAGGAAAATTTATTCCTAAGGGGAAAGGAATGATATGGGTGGATATTGGTGGCTACCCACCTGTTCCACTAATTCAGAATGGATACATATCTTGGTAGTTTTTCTATGGTTTTTTAGGTCCCAAACTTTTGGGGCCATTTTGAGGCCCTAAACGACATATTTTTGGCTCAAATTCACCTAGAATGTGGCAAAAGGTAATGCCAGGTCGAGTAGAATGTGTACTCCTCAACTAGACCTTTTCGATGGGGTATCGAGTGCCCCAAACATATATCATATGCACAATCTGTGCCCCCGGGGAGTTGACATATGAACTAACCACATCGGGGCCCACAAACCTTTTGGTTTTTCGTCTTTTGGGGTTAGGGTTTTGAATGTTTAGGGTTTTATTATTGATGCTTTATGTTAAAATAAATTTTTAGCCTATTTGTAATAATCTTCTTATGAATGAGAATAATCGTCACATATCTATCTTCAGAGATAAGCTACCACCATTCTAACTAGCTTGTGTGCTTTGCATTTTATAGTCCTTTGTATTTCAGACAACTATTAATAGAATCCGAGTTTAACTATATTACTATGTTTCTTGCAATATCTCTATGTGTTTCTTGGTTATATATTTTCCTTAATTTTGTTCCCAACATAATTTGCGTCACCACAACAATAAGCAAAACAAAGGTCACAAACCCTCTCAACCAAGTTCCTCTCCTAATGGTGATAAAGGAGAAAAATATAAAAGTAAGAAGACTGAAAAACATTGCAACTTTTGAGGGAAATATGGTCATGTGGAGTCCAAATGTTTTAAAATCATGGAATCCTTAGAAGCAATGATGAAACACGACATMAATATTGTTTCTTTTTCTTCTTCTTCATTTCATGGAAATGCACTTTTTTCTTTTGATTTCTCCTTCAATGCAACTTCTACTTCTTCTTCTGATGAGTGGCTTATTGATTCTAGAGCATATTATCATATGGMTAAGGATAAAACCATATTTTCTTCTCTAAATGAATGTAAAAACAATAAAATATTTGTTGGTGGTGATAGATCTCTTAGTGTTGTAGGGTCTAGAACAATTTAGGTAGATAATGGTCATTTCAATGATGTATTATGTGTTCAAAGTCTTTCCCACAACCTTCTATTAATATATCAAATCACTCATTCAAATGAAGGTACATCCATAGTTTTCACCTCACCAAGTTGTAATTAAGGATTTAAAATATCTTAAGCATGTCCTTGCACTGCACATGGCATCCAAATGCAACACATTGTTCCATATAAACCACACCAAAATGGTGTTGATAAGAGAAATAATCACACATTAAAATAAATGACTAATTGTATGTGTTGGCGACGGAAGTCACTCCCGGATTGCTAGTAGGAGCAGAGCCCAACGCCCATCATTTTTATGTCACAGTAGTTTATAGATGGGGTGACTGAATGGAAGCCAAATCAAAAAAATATCATTCCAACTCCAAACTAGGCCAGGCATGCATAGATGAGTGAGGTCTTATATAAACTTCAGACAGTGAGTTGTAGTAAAGGGTGAACAGGTGGAAGACTTATATAAGAGGAACACAGAGGTCTTTTATTAACATCAGGTTTCTAACAGGCCGAGGAAGAAGACGTGAAAATGCAATATCATCTTACATTCAAACGCAAAGACAGAGAATGCAATAATGCAACAATAAATCTTTTATCATAACATAACTGCAATAACTCGCGCGAATCAGTCAATCACAAACTCTCTTAGCATGAGACAAAAATTAGATGGAGTAAGAAAAACTGTCTGTCATAAAACAAGATATCTCAAACACAGATGCATAACCATAGAACTAGAATGATCATTAAAACCTTACAGTAGGGAGCTCTACTCTACCATCGATGCCTTACAAAAATACAAAGACTGAGTCTATATACTCAGAGAGAATTGCCTCATGGAGGCGTGCGTGGTCATCTGAAGCATGGTGTCCCTTCAGCCAAATTCGGATGGATATTTCTCTGTCGTACGCCACCTTAACTGTGCACGGCTCCTGCAGGGGAAGTAGCTGAGACATTAAATGCCGATCTGGCATGTGCATACTTTTTTGGATGAGTCATTGACTTCAGCATGGCTTCTTTAATAAAATCGATACACGAGACCTCCTCGGGCAGACAACTTGTCAGACCCTCCATTCCCTTACTTAATGAATGAGAGGAAGTCTCAACCACCCGCTCCTGCCGTCATTTAATCCAGGCGAGAAACAATAAGGAGATCGGATCCGGGAGTGCCTGGAGATCGCGACGATTCCCTCTGCAACTGAACTCGGCACCTTTGGCCTTATTTATGCAGCTCCTTCCTCTCTACCAGTAACCATGGGCTGTGACCATATGCTTTTGACATTTGCAAATATGAAAGGACTAATCCTTGCTGATCGAAATCGCGATGAGAGAAACGTCGAGAGGGCTCAGTTTGTCGCCAGGTGTCCTCTTAGAATGGATGGCTGAAAATGATTCATGAAGTCGCGGGCCCTAGCTTCTATGATTTTTGGGGCTATCAGGGTTCGGGATTTCACGATGTTCGAAGACATAAAACCTTCACCCCACGAACTCCCAAATGTCGAAATGGCATAGATGCGTGCCGCGTGTCCTTAAGATGACCGGCCGAGGTAGCATTCTTCGCTTAACAGGGGACCGCGCTCACTCTCAGGCTCGCTTGATGTGACCTAGTACTAGGACCGTGGGCCGGGCTTTGAAGGGCGCTTATCAGCATTTCAGGGTTCAGGGTTTCGAAAGGTGAAGAAATGAGGAATTTTACCCCTTGAACTCCCGAGTGCCAATATGCCGGTGTGACTAGATCCTGTGCCACGCGTCACTGGATTGAACGACCCAGATTCAACCTTGAAATATAGGAGCTTTCCTTGATGCTATATGTTGGGTAACTTGATATCCCCGAGACCCCTATGATCATTGATCTACTTCGTGGATGGATCTCGACTGTCGACAACAAAACCTTGCCCGCTCGTTTTACTCGTAACAGGAAAGGAGATCCTTCCATTGCTGCGCTTGGGTGTTTCCCGGTCATTCTGCAGACCTGGGTACTTTTGTGCCTAAGACAAAAATAATTTCTAACATTAGGCTCCATGGGGGATAGAGTCATCCCTGTGATGCTCTAAGAACTCATTCCGCAGCTTCAGTGCCTTACTATTGGGCTATGGAGTCAGGCTCGAAACATCCTGCTGCTGAAGATACAAGCCGAAAAATAAAAGCAACAAAATAAAGACACATACTCAAAGGATCTTATTTATATACAATCCTAAACTAATAAAACACTTTACATGGGGCTAGGTGAAAGCAGATTTCCACCATAGCCATTCAAGCAACTTCCTAGATAGAAGCTCCTTCTTTCTATCAATGATCATCAGCAGATGGTGTAACCGTGACAGCAGAACGGTTACACTCTTCAACTCCTCCTTACAGGCTTGAGTTGAGATGAAATATGGTGGCTCCAAAGCATAAGGTAAATGCCACTTCATGTATTTGCTGACAGGGTCATTGAATGAGTGGCCAATTCCAAGAAATTGGCGACATACATCCTCTTCTACTACATAATTGTTCGCACATGGCCGAATATCTCTGATAGGCACATGTGGGTGAATAACTGAAGTAGGCTCGCTAATCTCAGGTGGTGGTTGCTCACTGACTGGCTCTGAACAAAGGGAAGACTGCTCCTCTGGTTCTTTTTCCTTTTCTTGGCTCTCCCCCGGGTCAAAATCGTATTCATCATAAACAAGCCCCCCAGGTAAATTCTGCTCTTCCTCATACTGCTCAGCGTCTCCTGAAGGACTGAGATGGATGATTTCCTCCTGATAATTTTCCTTAGTGAGCAGAGGACAAGGTTCTACGACCTCCTCTTGGAAATCCAACATATCAAGCTCAGACTCTGATCCGTAATCGTCATAAGTGGGTTGGCTGCTCTGATCAGCTAAAGGTGATGTGGGGTTATGCTTCTCCTCTTCCATATGATCATCAAAGTCGGGGGGGGGAACAGATCTTCTCCATATTGCAGAAGTGGAACTATCCCCCGCTCCTCCGTTTCGACCCCGAATGTAAACACATCATGGGAGATCTTATGAAGGAAAAGAGAACAATCCTCTTCCACAACTACCACTTCATCGTTTTGATCTGAGACATCAAGCTCATCGGTGGCAGATTTTAATGCGCTTACGAAATATTCAATCATCTCCTTGAAAGAGCCATCTAGAACATCTTCCTCAGTGACTGGAAAATCCTCCCCATTGTCCTCAGATTCCAACCTTCTATCTTGGGCAGTGAGAGATTTCGCCTGTTCTATCAGTTCACTCAGAGCATCTTCTTCCCCCAGTCTTCTATCCTTACAGCCCTCATCATCACAGCCTTCATTAGACATAATCATATCTGGGAGGATTTCTTCTTCTTGTCTCTCCCATGGGTTAGATTCATAATGACCATAAACAGGACCCGTGGGAAAGCTTTTTTCATAATTGCCCTCAGTAGAGCTGCTAAGGGCCTCTGCTTCAAAGGATGGGAAATCCTCAGCACATTTTTCAGCTTCCCACCTGTCAAGTCTGGCAGTGATAGAGTTTATCAGTTCCATAACTCTGCCCGAAGGGTCTTCTTCCTCCCTGGGATCTTTATAATCATCCATTGTAGAGATACCAAAATCATCTTCTTCAAAGGGTGGAAAATCCTCTGCACATCGCTCAGCTTCCCACCTGTCAAGTCTGGCATTGATAGATTTTACCAGCTCCATAACTTCATCCGAAGCAGAAGAATGGGGAGGAAAAAGGACTGATTCCTGATCCAAGTCATCAGGATCATCCTCGTAGCCTTCATAAAAGACGGCTCTATCTTGTATACATTTGTTGTAGTATCCCTCACAACAATTATGAAAAATCAACTCAGAGGGATACAACTTCTGACAGTAAGCGGTGAAATCTACATGGAACTCACTGAGTGAATAAATGCTAGTCGGGGGTAAACAATGATACCATCTATGTGCATCCCTTGCTAATGAGAACATGAACATCTTCAGTAATACATCTTCATGCTGTATCTCCCACTGACGCATGAGTTCGTGAAACTCACTGAGGTGCTGAGCAGGGTTGTCCTCTTCACATTTTCCAAATATGGGCAAATCATCGCCCCATTCATTTGGAGAGGGGACAACATTAGGAAAACCAGGAATAGGAAAAAAATTAAAAGGAGCAAACCTGCAAGCAAGGATTTTCTCCATATCGAACCAGTGGAGTCGCCAATCGATCCTTGAATCATGGAGTCGCCAGGTGAAAGATGCGCAGCTCCAAATGTGCCTGGTTCTTGTTCACCATCAAAGGCCAGATCTTAACGTTGTGGTTACCCCAGGAAGCTTCTCAGGCTGAGAAAGCAGCCGCTGAAACCTTCTCGAGAAAGCTCCTCTGGGTCATCTTTCAGGTGTGCTAACAATAGCTACAGCTAAAACAGTGGAGTGGAAACAATGGAGTCGCCAGGTGTACAGTAGCAATCTTGAAGGGCTCTGATGTCTGATGCACCTTTAGAATCAGAGGCTCAATGTCATTCTGCCCAGGGAAAATCTTCAACTTCGTCCCCGGCAACGGTGCCAAAAATGTTGGCAACGAAAGTCACTCCCGGATTGCTAGCAGGGGCAGAGCCCGACACCCATCAGTTTTATGTCACAGTAGTTTATAGATGGGGTGATCGAATGGAAGCCAACTCAAAACAATATCATTCCAACTCCAAACTAGGCCAGGCGTGCATAGGTGAGTGAGGTCTTATATAAACTTCAGACAGTGAGCTGTAGTAAAGGGTGAACAGGTGGAAGACTTATATAAGAGGAACGCAGAGGTCTGTTATTAACATCAGGTTTCTAACAGGCTGAGGAAGAAGATGTCCAAATGCAATATCATCTTACATTCAAACGCAAAGCCAGAGAATGCAATAATGCAACAATAAATCTTTTATTATAACATAACTGCAATAACTCACTCGAATCATTCAATCACGAACTCTCTTAGCATGAGATGAAAATTAGATGGAGTAAGAAAAATTTTCTGTCATAAAACAAGATATCTCAAACACAGATGCATAACCATAGAACTAGAATGATCATTAAAACTTTACAGTATGGAGCTCTGCTCTACCATCAATGCCTTAAAAAAATACAAAGATCGAGTCTATATACTCAGAGAGAATCACCTCATGGAGGCGTGCGCGGTCATCTGAAGCATGGTGTCCCTTCAGCCAAATTCGGATGGATATTTCTCTGTCGGACGCCACCTTAACTGTGCATGGCTCCTACAGGGGAAGTAGCTGAGCCATTAAATGCCAATCTGGCGTGTGCAGACTTTCTTGGCTGAGTCGAGGACTTCGGCATGGCTTCTTTAAGAAAATCGATACACAGGACCTCCTCAAGTAGACGGCTTGCCAGACCCTCCATTCCCTTACTTAANATACTCAGAGAGAATCACCTCATGGAGGCGTGCGCGGTCATCTGAAGCATGGTGTCCCTTCAGCCAAATTCGGATGGATATTTCTCTGTCGGACGCCACCTTAACTGTGCATGGCTCCTACAGGGGAAGTAGCTGAGCCATTAAATGCCAATCTGGCGTGTGCAGACTTTTTTGGCTGAGTCGAGGACTTCGGCATGGCTTCTTTAAGAAAATCGATACACAGGACCTCCTCAAGTAGACGGCTTGCCAGACCCTCCATTCCCTTACTTAATGAATGAGAGGAAGTCTCAACCACCCGCTCCTACCGTCATTTACTCCAGGCGAGAAACAGTAAGGAGATCGGATCCGAGAGCACCTAGAGATTGCGACGATCCCCTCTACAATTGAACTCGACGCCTTTGGCCTTATTTATGCAGCTCCTTCCTCTCTACCAGTAACCATGGGCTGTGACCATATGCTTTCGGCGTTCGTGAATATGAAAGGAATAATCCTTGCTGATCGAAATCGTGATGAGCGAAACGTCGAGAGGGCTCAGTTTTTCGAGAGGTGTCCTCTTAGAATGGACGGCTAAAAATGCTTCGTGAAGTCGCGGGCCCCAGCTTCTATGCTTTTTGGGGCTATCGAGGTTTTGTGTTTTGCAATGTTCGAAGACATAAAACCTTCACCCCACGAACTCCTGAATGCCGAAATGGCACGGATGTGCGCCGCGTGTCCTTAAGATGACCGACCGAGGTAGCAGTCTCTGCTTAACAGGGGACCGCGCTTGCTCTCAGGCTCGCTTGATGTGACCTGGTACTAGGACCGTGGGCCGGGCTTTGAAGGGCACTTATTGGAATTTCGGGGTTTGGGGTTTCGAAAGGCGAAGAAACGGGGAATTTTACCCCTTGAACTCCCGAATTCCAATATGCCAGTGTGATTGGATCCTGCGCCACATGTCACTGGATCGAACGACCCAGATTCAGCCTTGAAATATAGGAGCTTTCCTTGATGCTATATGTTGGGTAACTTGATAGCCCCGAGACCCCGATGACCATTGATCTACTTCGTGGATGGATCCCGGCTGTTGACAGCAAAACCTTGCCCGCTCGTTTGACTCGTAACTAGAAAGGAGATCCTTCCGCTACTGCACTTGGGTGTTTCTCGGTCATTTTGCAGACCTAGGTACTTTTGTGCCTAAGACAAAAATAATCGCTAACAGTATGATCCAATCTAAGGGATTAAGTCTTAACTATTGGGTTGAGGGCCATTAACTGTGCAAATTATATAGTAAATCACACTTCCACAAATGATATAAAAAATATAACACTAGAAGAAGCATGGAATAAAAGTAAGCTAGATGTAAGCCACTTTCGTGTTTTTGGAAGTGTAGCATGGGCTCACATTCCTAATGACAAAATGAAAGTTTTATAGCCTAAAAGTGAGAGGTGCATTTTTTTTGGATATTCTGAAGATGTCAAAGGCTATATATTTCTTCAACCTCGTTATGATGAAATTATTATTAGAAGAGATGTTAAATTTGATGAAAATATCTTGTCCCGTGAACCTAATCCAACGTTTGTGCCTTCTTTAGCCTACATGCCATCTTTGACATTTGTGCCATCTTCTGTTCCTATTCTGGTTTCTTCTTTTCCAAATGATGACAATGAGGATGAAAATCCACCTCCACTTTCTCACCTTCTTCCATATGATTCCATTGAACATGAACCTGCACCAACACCACAAATTCCTAGATGGATTCTTTCAACTCGAGAATATGTTGGTGATCTTGTTGGTGATCCTTCAAATAAACATCACCCACATTCATTATTCCAATGAGCCTCTTCTCTTTTGGCTCATGTTTCAGAGACTCGTGATCCAAAAACATTTGCAGAAGCTTGAGGTCATCCATTTTTGGATAGAACAATGGATGAAGAGTATCGATCTTTAATGGCGAATGATACCTGGGATATTGTACCTCTTTTGAAAGGAAAAAAACTTGTCAAATGTAAATGGGTGTATAGAAGTAAGTGTGCATAAAATGGAAGTGTTGAAAAACATAATGCTCAGTTAGTTTCCAAAGGGTTCTCTCAATTTTAAGGCATAGACTATAATGAAACCTTTTCCCCTGTAGCCAAAATGAATTCCATCCTCCTTGTTCTATCCCTTGTTTCCTCACATAAAGAATTAAATGCCAATGGAAAGAAAAATATAAAGGAACTTATAAATAAGGATAATGAAACACTTTCTCTTATAAAGAGCACAATTGACAAATATATGTTTCCAAGAATCAATGTTGTAGAATCATCCAAGCAAGCATGGGACATATTAAAGATCACATATAAAGGTGTGGTTGTAGATAAATTGCAAACATTAGGGCATAATTTTGAAAATGCATAAATGCAAAGTAATGAATGATTTCATGATTACATAAAAAAAATGCAAGATCTTGTTAATTAGATGAGGTCATTATGTGAAGATATTCCATAAAGAATACTACTTGAGAAAATTTTAAGAAGTGTTTTGCCAAAATTTCAGATGGTCACCACTAGTATTATAGTCTTCAAAGATTTAAACATGATGAAAATTGATGAATTGAGTGGTTGTTTTATAACTGTTGAAAAAGTAATCCAACTGATGAAATGGATCATGCTTTTTCCACAAGGCATAGAGGAAGAGGAAGAGGAAGAAACATGGGTCAATATCAAAATCAATATCAGAATAGGAATCCACAAGAGTCACAGAATTATCTAGGAAATGCATCTCAAATAGAACATTGAAGGATAGAAAACATCTAGCACTAGTACATTCAGATTTGTGTGGCCCGATAGAGACTATGTTTTTTGGGAAGGCACATTATTTTCTCACATTCACTGATGATTATTTCAAGAAAAATTAGGTGTATTTTTTGCAAGAGAAGTCTGAAGTGTTTACTCATTTTCTTGAGTTTAAGGAATTGTTTGAAAAACAAAGTGGTTTGAAAATTATCTCCCTGTGAAAAAATAATGGGGGAGAATACAAGTGAAATGAAATTTTAAAGTATTGTAGAAATAATGGAATAAAGTGAGAGTTTACTAATTCCTATTCTTCTCCACAAAATGGAGTTGCGGAAAGAAAAAATAGGACCATAGTTGAAATGGATCAGAGCATTCTAAAAACTAAGTTTCTTGAAAATGAATTTTGGGCTGAAGCAATACACACAACAATTTACACTCTCAACAGATGTCCTACAACARCAATATTGAATTTGACTCCAGAATAAGCATGGTTAGGATACAAACCAAGTGTTGCACATATGAAAGTTTTTGGTTGCACTTCATATGGACATGTTCCTAAGGAAAATAGGAGAAAATTGGATGATAAAAGTGTGAAGTGCATTTTTATTGGATATAGTATTGTACCAAGAAGTTAGAGGTTGTTTGATCCTCAAGCAAAGAAAGTTATAATAARAAAAGATGTTTTGTTTGATGAGCAARGAATTTATTAGTCAAAATATGTACAAATTAAATTAAGAAAGGATGAAGTGGATATTGGTGATGAATGAAATCCTAATTCAACAAAGGTAGATGAATTCAAGAAGAAGCCTAAGTGGCTTGAAAGGGCTCATTCAAAGAGAAACATGCTGGATAGAAATTTTGAGAAAAGAATTACTCGATCACAAAGTTCTATTTTGAATTTTACACGTATCACACAAGTAATGAAGATTGATGAACCACATAATTATGCAAAAGCATCAATAAAAAAATAATGGAATGAAGCTATGGAAGTAGAATTGAATGCCTTGGTGATAAATGATACATGGGACTTGATTAGTTTACAAAAAGGAAAATATGTAATTGGTACTAAATGGATTTATAAAACTAAGTATAAATCATATGGCACAACTGATAAGTATAAATCTTGTTTACTTGCAAAAGGTTATGCATAGAAGGAGGGAATTGATTATTTAGAGACATTTGCTCCAGTGGAAAAGTTGGACACCATCAAGATGGTACTTGCATTGGTTGCACAATAAAATGGAAAAGAATTCAGATGGATGTTAAATCAACTTTCTTGAATGGTTATGTTGATGAAGAAATTTATGTAGAGAAACCAAAAGGTTTTGAAGTTCCAGGTAAAGAAGAGCATGTTTACAAGTTGAAAAAGGCCTTGTATGGTCTCAAACAAGTGCCAATAGCATGGTATTCAAGAATTAATAATTCAGGATCATGGCTTAGTTAAAAGTTTATCTGAGCCCAATATCTATATTTTTTAGTTGGGACAAGACTAATATGTCAACTAAAGCAATGATCATACTTTCTAAATCCTTTATTTTAGTTCCTCTGACTTTGTTCATGATTTTCCCATGTATGAGAAGAGTATCCAATTTACTAACAAGAGTTTGCAATATCTTAACATTGACTATCAACAATTAGCTTCTTGGAAACCATTTCACATTCCTTTCTTTGGAAGTTGATATTGTCTACAATGTTGACCCGATTTAGATAAACTTGCATAAATATTGTTTTGTGTTCAGATTTGTTTATACTCCCTAATGGCTCAAGTTGCAGAAAAAATAATTTGAAATTGTTTCTCTTGTGGTTTGTGGATGCTATTAATCAAGTTATAGAAGGATTATCTATCACCATTTTTGTTCCTGGACATAGATTCAATTGACTTCTTTCTCATTCAATTCATTTCGACAAAGGGCTCTATTTTGGTATCAGATCAAGCTTCTACTTGAGTTTCCATTGAAATTAATAAGGATTTGTCACTTGTTGTAGGACTTTGAACTATGGGCATATGGGAAGAAGTGATTACCAACATTGGCTCACTTTCTCTTTTAGTATACAATTCTCCAAAGAGAGTGTCAACCTCCTTTATTAGATCCTTTTGCAGGATTTTATCTGACTCATCATATGCATATTTGATGATTTCTTGGTTTGATCTTAGTATTCCCCCTTTTTAGATCCAACTCTCATATATCCATTTCTTCAAGATGACTTGGATCTACACTTTATTTCCTCTTTCTTCCAATATCTTGCTCCACTAAAACTTTAACTTCTAAAGTAGCAATAGATTCGACCACTTGTTCGAGTCCACTTGATAATTTTCCTTTTTCTGTTTTACTACACTTGGAATCCATAGTGTTGGAAACTGTTGGTGGACATCATGGGTCTCATTTCCTTTATTGCTCCAGTATTCAAGCTAGTATTTTCCACTTGCATTTTCATCATGTGTTTCACTTCTTCCCAAGTGTCTTTGTTAGCTATCATTTCAATTTCAGTGTCAACATGATGAATGCAAGATGATGAATTTAAAGCAACACATTCCTTTGATATAATGTGATAAGGATCATACTTCCAAACATTACCTAGTTTGAAACCAAATGAATAAATAAGTTTTTTACAATATCAAGGGTAGACTTTCTCTTGGCAACAAAAGATAAAACTTGAGAAGGCATAGAAAATGACAAATTTTGATTTTTTGAAATAAAATGGAGATGATAAGAGGAAAACCTATGTTTGAGATACTCTAAAAAAAAACCCTTGATGGAATAACAATAGTAATAGGTGAGGTTCAAACTCACTACCATGCACTTGGATGATGTATAGTCTTGGTAAATGTACCAATGCACTTGGATGACTGTATAGTCTTGGTTCAAACTCACTACCATACACTTGGATGACTATATAGTCTTGGTAAAGGTACCAGTGACCAAATCTAGTCTCTGGACTCAGTTGGAGGATGTTGTGAAATTAATTGGGCATCCTCAGGGGTGACTAGCCTTGCAATATAGTATGAAATATAGTATGAGCATAAAATACATATATATTGGAAAAATCACTTGTTGGACACACATAATCCTTTGTGGTTGCATTACTTGTAACAATATTGTAAATATGAATAGTCGTAGGTGATAGGAAACATCTTCAATTATGGAAAACCAAGAGTCATTTATTTTGTATTTATTAACCTATCATGTTAATCCCAAATGCATCAAGTGTGGAGTTATTGTTTCTTCCATATTGTCATGATAGTGGTATCGGATCCTGGTCTAACTCCATTATTGTCCACCCAAGATGTTTCATTTACTTAGAGGAAACATCTCTCAACATTTTCTCTTAGTTTTCCAGTCTACCCCGCTCTCTTTATCGTTTATTCTCTGCAACACTAACCTTGATATGCCTCTCTGTCTCCCATGCACGTTGAACACCTCTCTCCAACACTCCCTACTCTCATCCCATGTAGATCCCAACTGGTAACTCTCACTCCCTCACGACAGTCACAATTTTTGGTTGACAGCCAAAACCCTAAACCAAGTATGTGAGCAAACCATAACTTCTCCGTCACCCATCAATTTTCATCTCACACGACTCATCAAAATACATCAGACAATAGATGGGGCAATGAAATATGCCTTCTTCATTGAGCCATCTCTCCCTCATCACGCGACCTCACAATGGTTTTATTATGCGTAGCCAATTCCCACAAATTCCCTCACTAATATCGTGACCTCACACCCTTCTCCATCTTTTCCTTCACCTCCTCATCAAGCTTAGCATTCTTAGGAAGTGGGAAATGATGCCAGAAACTCTCGTGTAGTATTTATTCGACATTTCACCCCTTATCTTCAATACTTGCAGGTCCTCTCCCACTTCAATTTTGACATCCTCTTTAGTCAGATTCAAAATGTCTATTTTGAAGATATGATCCTTCAAGGTCTCTTTCTAGTTGAACACAATGTTCATATGGATAATGCACAAATCCGAGTGCCATGAATCAAAAGTATATGACCTCTTCTCTATGATGGATGGTCCCCATGACATGATAGACCTTAATTCTTAATAAAGAAAAAAAGAGAATGTCTATTTGTTGGTAAGAACACTCACCACTCTTAGCCCATAACATCGATCTTGGTGATGTCCATTTGGAACCAAACCAATGTTTATTCATCCCATCATATAGTTCCTTGGTATAATTGGTCGGAAATCTCTATCCATCCATTCTATTGGTTTCATTTTCCAATAGTTGATATGACTTGGTGGAATATTTCTTCATAATCTCTAATATTCTTATAATCTGGTAGAATATAGCGGGAACTTCTTTGAACATGCAATTGTAAGATTTGAAACCATAAATGAAGAAAGTATAAAGACCTACCTCAAACAAATTTATTGTTATCGAGAAATTAAAGGACGTGGAAAGAAGCTCATAGGTAAGGGGGTTGGAAAAATCCCTATGAGATATTTGACTTGCATTGTATCCACTGCAGAAAGAATGGACATGAAGCAAAGGCATGCATAGTGAAAATAAATGACAAGCAAGATCAGATAGAAGACAAAGATAAATACCTAACGAAAGCTAAAACACCTGTTCATTATGTTGTTGCCAATTGCAATATAGAAGTAACTGAAGATATATTTAGTTTTTAATTTTCTTCTTAGGGAGATGCATGGCTTCTTGAAATAAGTGCAACTTCTTTCATGAAATTTTGAAGATATTTCTTTGAAGACTTTGAAAACAATGTTGATGGCATAATGTACTTTATAGATATATCAATTCTCAAACCTTTGGGAATGAGAACCATTCAGCTTAAGTTGCCCGAAAGCTTGGATTTTCTTCTGCAAAATGTACACTATCTTCCAAACATGCAAATAAACTTGTTATCTCTTTTTCACATCAGACAACAAGGCCACTATGTTCATATTATCGATGGAAAATTTGAGATAAGAAAGTATTCTGACAACATGGTTGTCATGACTAGAATAGAAGATGTAAGACTGTTGAAGATGAATGGGACATATTCCCATACACACACTATTGCATACCTTTCTCATCACGAATCATGTATAATTCCATCTAGTCTTTTGTGGAATGATATATTTGGCCATATTAACTATGACAATCTATGTTTGTTGAGAAAGAATTGTGTTTATGGTTTTCCTACTATTCCTAGGAAACTAAATCACTGTAATACTTGCATTCTTGGAAAACACAACGAACAACCCTTTCATGATTCTACTTCCAGAGCAGGTAGAAAACTTGAATCGATTCATTATAAATTATGTGGCCCTATGCATGTTCCTTTTGCAAATGGAAATAACTATATCGTGACTTTTAATGATGATTACACTAGAATGTGTTGGGTGTACTTGTTGAAAGACAAATCACAATATTTTGAAACATTTAAAAATTGTCATGTATGGATTCAAAATGAAGCTCAGTCTGGTATTGGCTCTCTTTGCACTGATAATGGAAGAGAAAATAAATCTAATGAATTTGAAAGTTACCTTCACCAACATGGGATCAAACTTCAAACAACAATTCCATAAAATCCTCAACAAAACAATGTAGCCGAACGAATGAACATGACACTCCTAAATATGGTTTGTTCCATGATGTTTTTCAAGAATGTTAAAATGATGTTTTGGGATGATGGAATTCTATGTGCAGTTTATGTCAAAAATAGGTGTCCATGTAATGTTATAAAAAACAAGACTCCTTATGAAATGTGGTATGGCCACATTCCTTTGGTGAGGCATCTCATGGTTTTTGGTTCCATCTGCTATGCCTTGATTCCTAAGGATCAAAGAAAAAATCTTGATGCAAAGAGTTGGAACTACATCTTCTTGGGGTACTCAAATACCGCCAAGGGGTGTCATGTTTACGATGAGACAAACAAGAAGTTCCTCCTTTCTAGAGTTGTGATATTTCTTGAATCCACTAATAAAGATGAAATTGTTGAGAGGCATCTTGATCATCTTCAATCGTGTAAATACATATCATGAATTTGATGACGAGATTCCACATATTGAAGGGGACATCCCTATCTTGGGTCAATCTCTAGAATCTCCTTTTGTAGGAATCCCTATCTTGGGTCAATCTCTTGAATATCCTTTTGTAGCACCATCACCCCCACATGAATAAGTTCATGCGACTTCATTAGAACTTGAATTTCATTTGGATGATGTGATTGAGAGGATTGAAAAGTTGAGGCTTAATGAGAACTCAACGCCATCTTAATCAACCAAGCAACCTAGACCATATTAGAAAGGTCCACCAAAATGGCTCATAAAAACACTTGAAAGTGTTCAGATTGATGAGTTCAGAGAGACAAGAACCAAATTGTATGAAAAAAAAGATGGAGGTAATGTAGATAATTCAAACTCAAGTGATGTAGATGACATGGATGTTTCATATGATTGTGATTTGAATTTATCTACTAACCATGAACCAACTTCCTTTAAAGAAGCCACTTCTCATGATGAATGGAAAGAAGCCATGCAAAAGGAATATGTCGCTGTCATCAAGAATGTGACATGGAAGTTGGTGGACCCTTCATATGGAAATAAACCAATCGAATGCAAGTGGGTATTCAAGAAAAAGCACAAATCATATGGCTCACTTGAAAATCACAAATCAAGGCTCATAGAAAAATGATTTGCATAGAAATAAGGTGTTGATTATGAGGATAATTTCC
>JASDQU010100952.1:256501-273513 GCA_032191745.1 Picea mariana | reverse complement strand
CACACAACAAAATGGGCTACCATCCACACTCTATTTTCCATGGTAGAAAAAAATGGATGGAAAATTCATCAAATGGATGTGAAGACTGATTTCTTGAATGGATACTTGAAAGAGAACGTGTTCATGTCTCAACCAAAAGGATTTGCTGTGAAGGGAAAAGAACATAAGGTATGCAAGCTCATCAAATCCTTATATGGCTTGAAACAAGCACCATGAGCATGGTATGAAAAGTTAACAAAGCATCTTCAGAAATTAAATTTCAAACATTTCAATCTTGACGATGCAACTCTGTTTGTCAAGAAAGTTGGAAAAACTATTGTGTATCTTGTAGTATATGTAGATGATCTATTCATAACAGGGAACAATGAGAACTACATTGCATCCATAAATAAATGGTTGAAGAAAGGATTCAGGATGACATATTTGGGACATCTTCATTAGTATCTGGGAATTGAAATGATACAAAATCCAAAGTACATATTCATCTCCCAAAAGAAGTACATTGGAGAACAATTGAACAATTTTGGCATGGCTGATTGAAATCTTGTTTCTACTCCAATGGAAAATATTTGAAACTCAAATCAAAATATGGGAATGAATTTGAGGATGCAACCAAGTATAGACAGCTTGTGGGAAGTCTTATCTATCTTACTACCATCAGACTAGACATTTCAATTGTTGTTGGGATTCTTTCTAGGTTCATGCAAAATCCTTTTGAAGGACATTGATCTCACTACTACAATTGTACCCAAAATACAATGGAAAATTTGTATGAAATTCGACAATTATGAATCTATAATCCGAAGGAATTATTTTTTTTAAAGTGTTGGTGGCACGTTGTTGGATAATTAACAGAAAAAATCATCCGTCGGTTCTTCGACACATCTCCATCGAAGATCCTACTACATTTATTGAATATTTAATATCAATATTCATCGAATATCTGACCCATACATCATTGGTTAACCGCCTCTTAAATGTGTCAGACCCATGGCAGGGCTGTCGATAATCTGACACGTATATCCATCGGAGCTATGGACCAACCGTCAGAGGATTCCCCTCATGTCCACTTATTAATTTGACACCTTCAGTCGTTGAAACTATAACACAACCGTCAGACACAAGTTCTTTGGATTCAAATATCCGACAAGAATAATTTAATTAAAAAAAAAGTACCAAAATGGTATATATACCCATGGATAAAGAGACATTGAATTTCATATAAAGAGACATTAATGTCATTCAATGTGACAACTTCATTATGAAGATGAAAAACCTACTCATTTAGCTTAGCATTGGTTTATTTCTAGGAAATAAGCTTCCCCTACCTTTATTTTTCTATATGGAGTCTTTGAAGAGATAATTATTCCTCTCCATCAAGGGAATTGATCATTTCCCTTCAAATAGTCTTCATTTCTATGCTTAGTTGATTAGGTAATTCAACTACCTACTATTTGAACCACTTATTCCAAATGATTTTTAACTTGGTTAAGAAACATGACAAGATGTACTAAGCTCACAATCCAAATTCCTCAAATATTTCAATTGGCTTCAAAATCAACCAATAAAAGATAAAGAACTCAAGGATATTCTATCCTTGATCTCTTTTTTTAAAGCAATAAGGCTTCACCAATCCACTTTTTTCAATTTTATTGAGACATTACAAAGCAACACCAATTCACTTCCGCCTCCAACACTTTAAAAAAAACTAAAAAAAAATGGATAATGTCAATAACAAATAGATAATGTCAATAATATATCCTCCAAACTTTTCTTTTAAGACAAAATTATTCACCAAGGGGGAATAGAACCTTGGTCTCCTACTTCCACTCCATAGATTTAACCATTATAACTATGACAAGATTTTAACATATAAATTAAATTGAATATATATAAAACCTATTTTAATGAGAGTATCCAGGTAGAAACAACATTCATTAAGATTTTGAGCTGCTCTTAATTGCTTAATTGCTTCTGTGCTCAAGCTCGTTTAAGAATTTGAACTCTCACCAATTAATCCACCACTCTTCAAAGTTTTGGTCACACTTTATCTACCACGCCTTGTTATGAGGAAAATCTCTCTATGGCAAGGGGTAAACCACAATAGACAGAAATGACTGCAAAAATCAACTCTAATCCCAGGTATGCTATATAAACAAATATGCTAACAAGACAAGATAAAGAGCCTACCTCGTCCAAGCGTCCGATGAAGTCCACTGTTGATCACTTGACTTAAAGCGATACACCTAAAAATTGTCCTCAACAACCAAGAAACAAAATCATATGGTGATAATATATAAGGTTAGCACATTTAATAGCATAATCCATCAAAATTCATAACAAATATGCCCATGGAATAAAAATTCAAATATTTGCAAGATATTGATTGGACGAGAAAAAAGTATTTCTATTAAAATATAATTAACATAAGTGAATGAATTACAAACTTCTGTGTCAGCACAGTTTAGAACTAAGAAACTAAGTCCCTTCCAGCTGGGCCTCCACCACTTCAATCCTCCAACAAAGGCAATCTCATATAAGAGAGACAATGAGGTTTTCAATCAAGTAGGGAAGATCTTGGGGGATGAACAGTGTGTTCAAACTTAACAAGAAAAAGGGATGCAGACTCAATATGAAGTGAATAATTTCTCCAGAGTAACTTTTCTCTCAAATTTGAATTCTTCTCCTCTTTTCCACAACTTGGATATGGCCCATTTATAGCCTTCAAATGAAATTTAAGGGCTGAGTTGGAACGTTTCCAGTATATGGAAGGTCAAGGATCATGGATCCCATGACGTGACATGGAAACACAACACTATTTTTTAATTTTTGGCACAAAACCTGAAGTACGTGGGCTGTAGTGGTGCAACCTGTGTATACGCATGTTGTATAATAGTTAGGGAGCGTATATGTGGAAAAATATTGTTTTTATCTCTGGGATTTGAAAAAAGGGATTTCAAGTCTACATAGGGAAATGGAAAAAGGCCTTCTAAGAAAAATTGCTTAAGGTGAGGCAAATATTGCTATAGCATATGCCCCCTAATGTGTGAGGTTAAAGGAGTATCTGTGATGACCGAAATACATTATAATACCCAAAAGTGGAGTAATGGAGACCCAACTGGAAGAACTAGTTGCTCGTGAGAATATTACAATATGTACTGACTTTGGGCACATGGTTACCAATTTGAATTACACTGCAGATCTATGTGAAAATATACTAAACAATTGTTCATGGCCATGATAAAGGTTGTCATAGTCACAAACATTATCATAGTCACAAACACGACCCAGTAACACCAGTCTGAAAATCAATCTTAAGATATCTGTATACAATGGAGTACAATCTGATCTCCCATGGTCATCGAAATCACATAGGTACTAGTCCAATGAAAGAGAGCAACAAATTAGGAAAGCTATGACTATGAACTAATGTCTTCAAGTCTCTACATGATCCACTAAAGGTGAAAGTCTACATCGTGTGAATAAAGGAGTTGAGGTCAAACACAATGAGACTTCGTTTGATTACCGGTCATTAAGGTATACCATTAACAAACACGAGACAACCTACCGATAATAAAAGTAGGTATCAAGGCACCGAGTACATTCTTACAAGTGTGAATAAAGGTGTCAGGGTCAAACACTTGAAGAATCCATCGATCTAGGGACATTGATGTATTCCCAAATGTCGATGGCAGGATAACCTAACACTAATGACTACAAGCCTCTAGGTACTCATAGAACTCTAGATCTCATTTCCAGAATAGATGGGCTGAAGTCGATGGAAAGAGATCTTCTAAAAGGAGAGCATTGAGGCATCTCTTATCATTTAGCACAAGGTACAAAGTGGGAGCTTGATGATTTGGAGGAAATTGGATGAAGAACATGTTCATGAACCAAAGACCCTATGCATCTTTCGTGTGTACCAGATGCAAGCGGGACATAGAAAAAACCATATGAATAGCAACCAATAAGGAAAACTGGTGACAAAAGAGAGGAAACCACCAATAAGGCTAATAGAATCCAAGACAATGCATGAATTCCAATGTGTGAATATATTTCTTGTCGTTGAACACAAGGGAAACCCCCCAGTTAGCGACCAATGATGAAATGTCAATTGTTGGGTTCAAGGTTACCTACCAATGATGAAAGTAGGACCAAGGTGCTCAATAGGACTACAACTTTATGTAACTCTGAGACACATTGAGGGTATGGACAACATGCAAAGTCAATAGTTCTGAGGAATGACCGACACATATTGATAGGCATCCTTTGAACAAGAGGATGAGACATATGGAAGACTCTTGTTAGCATAGATTCAATGATGAAACTTTGTGATGTAGGAGGCATCACTCAAACTCTCCATAGGGAATGGAAGAGTAACCAGTCGGGGGAGTAAAATCTAAGTAACGAGCTCAGCTTCCTAATTTCACGCTAAACCCAAAATTTTGATGACATGTGAACTCAAAAGTTTTCTAACATTTGGACTCAAAAGTTTGTGCTTTGTTCAGAGGTGAAACAACTACTACCAATATAAGATAATATTCTTTTCCCGCCCGTCTTTTTTTGTTTTTTCATAGTCAAATGAATTCTATGATACATAGGAGGAAACGAGTGTCACAAGTAAGCAACTAGTTCCAATAGTGGAACATACCTATGCTCAATGCAAGGAGGTGCATTCGGGAGATGGACACTCGGGGAATGTTTCCTCTTGGGTATAGGGTGTCAAGTTGAAAAGGATATAAACAAGGTTCTGCTTGGCTGATGATGCAAACTGCTAAGGTGAAAACCTTATAATGCAAAAGCAAGAAACGACAATAGGCTCAATACTGCAAGCAAGAGAATGAGATGAAATTACAACTTAATGCCAAAAAATGTCCTTTTTCATAATCTTAGTCTACTTGGATTGAAAAATGGGTAAACTTACACCAAATAGACATCCTTTCTAATACAATTTACGAGTGTGGAAGAAACAAGTTCACTCAACAATGTTTTCTCTTTTTGAAAGAGTTGGAAAAGAAATTAAACCGGACTCACGTCATGGGGGAGGCCAGGGCTCACGTGAAAGACTTTTGTGAAAGGTTAGCAGCTTACAAATAACTGACACAAGCTTGGGAAAACCCAGAGCTTTCCAGGTAGAGGGGGCATAAAATACTCGTGGAGGTTACATTCTCAACGATATATCAGAGAATGCCTCTCATCTGAAAAGGAATAGGAGAAGGAATTTGATACCCTACAAGACCATTCCAGTCAAAGGGAACCTCTCTAAGGCTTGGAGGAAGAGTACTCGGGGAGAGTAAAATTCTCTCTAGTTCAGAAGGTACATGGATAGAAATGTTAATAAAATGGTCAAAATATGTCTCACTCCTTAAAACAGGAGTGGGTTTGGGTGATGATTGCATCGACATGACTGATGTGTCAATTAAAGGAGAAACAAAATGTTGGGAAACCAAATATGAAATTGAACCTGAAGGGTTATAGGATAAGGACTACACTTCTTCTACTGCAGTAGTAGTAGAGAATAATCGAGTTAAATGACCTCCTTTGCAAATCCTACAAAGGAACCTGGGCTTATGTCCTATACGTTGAGGCTTCTCAATCGTATGAATTCCCCCAACATCACTCACAATGGCTGGTGACATGCTCTCAGGGCGACTGGTAGAGGCTAGTGATTCATCCCCCACATGATGTACATAGGTTGTCGATGATTCTCCAACATGGATGACCGATGTTGGAGATGTGATGTCAGTATGACTCATGGCGACTAGATTTGTGCCCCCAGCATGACTTGTAGTGACTAGTTGTTGGTCTTGAACATAGCTTGCATAGGTTGTCGACTAATCTCTAACATGAATAGCAGAGGTTGGTGATGGAATTCCAGTATGAATTGCAATGACTGGACTGGTGGTGGTGGTTAGTTGCGGCATTTGAGACCAAGGTCCCGGGAAAGACTGGTTTTAAGAAATTGCAGGATAGGAAGGATCCTGGTCTACACCCTGTCCCTTCCTGGAAAGGTAGTATCCTCCATCTAATTGATCCATATAGGCTTGAATAGGCATCATCATCGAAGTAGACGTCTATGAAGAGAAAAAGGCGTGACACGATTATTCGGGTGAGGATATATATTTCCCCTATATGAAGGGATTCCGTGAAGGGGTAGCCCATACCATAAAATTGATTCCCTCTGTATGAAATACTAGAGGACAGATGGAGGCCCTCCATGGGAAGAGTGTTCGTAAGAACTGGAATAGTGGACAAAGGATACATGGATGGGGTGTAATAAGTAGAATAACCACCCATTTGAGAACGTGCTCCTGGAAGGATGAAGCCAATATTGGATCCATAAGAAGGGATATTACAACCTCCCACAGTGAGATTTGGTTGAGGGATATGACTCTTATCAAACGAATATGTAAATAACGGATCCATCATGCCCCCAAATCCAAAACCAAGATTCATATAGGCAAGAAAGGGAGAGGATGGAAAGGGTGAAGGAATGTTTAGCATATCAAGAGGAAAATGATTAGAGACCCAAGGCATTGACTGAGTATCATAATTTTGCATACCATTGTGAAATACAGACGGATTCTTCCCCATGAAATGAGCGGATGTCATGGGGGAGGTAGTGCTAAATGAGGGAGCTAAAAGGGCTCCACTATACATGATAATGAAAACTAATGGAGTAATACAAAATCCTAAGGTCAACTAATAATCAAAGAGAACACCAAAATAAAATAAACAAAAGGCCAATATGCACACAAACAGGATAAATTCGTTGAAAGGGCCTCCCTCCCTAAAGTAGGTATGCCTTGCCCAAGAGGGGCCTGAGACTCCTTGCAAAATATCGGAGGTATCAGAATCAATTATAAGGGCCCTCGTGGGCTTAACAACTAGTCAGTAAGATCCCCCTGGAGAGGTAATCCTCCATAAAGGATTTCTGTTTTCTGACCCTTATCTGACCCAAGGTACTTGCAAAATAACCCCTACAAGTAATCTATGTGGTACCTATGTCAAGAAACTAAGCAACCACAATATAACCAATGCACAGGCGAATAGTCATAAGTCAAGTCTACCGTATGGGTAGGGTAACAAAGCCTAAAACCTTGAAAGCACCACCTCTCATAGAGGTAAAGGTACTAGCAAGATCACCATATATGAATGGATCCCTAGAAATATATTTGACGCTAAGAAGGTATTGGGGGGATATCCCCTCAATCAACCTCATGTTATAAAAACATGATCACAGAGAAATAAAATAAAACAAATGAAAAAATAAAACACAGAAGATACATAATATAATAGAGACACAGATATACGTGGTTCACCCAGTGTGGGCTACGCCCACTAGAGAAATTGTCAGGTCCTTCCTTTATTATTATCCAACAAATGAAGGGATACAACCTACAACAAACATGTTGTAACTTCCTCTTCTTTCTTTCATAGTCTCCTCTCTCAGAATACAATATTCGCTATCATCCCTAGCTACAATACATTTCTCTTATAAAAGAGGGTTTCCTACTAGGGAAAAAAAAACCCTAACATAATTTATACCATTAGATCCGCAACCTTATAATGAACGGTCCAGATTTACAATGAAATTACAATATACATTTACAAGGCAATTTTTCCTTTGGGGGCTTCGCCCCCAAACCCTCATCAGGGGATGCTGCCCCCGAACCCCCACCGGGGGCCCACTTGCCCCCAGACCCCACAGAGGGGGTAACCCCCCTTTGCACTCCCTTGTGTGGAAGAGTGCACATTCTTCTGGGGTGGAAAGTCTTCATGGGGTATAAACATGGTTGAAAACAAAGACCTCTAAATTTGGACATAATCATTCTCCACAAACAACACCTCACACGACCTCGTGCTTAACTCTGGTGTAAGAAAAGCCTCTTGACGTCACCAATTATACAATGGATTTCACCACTCCCTTAGTTAGACACATATGTTGATTTAATAGCCTTGGAGAAGTTTACTCACAAAATCCTATTCCAAGGCTCTAAATCCTAAGCTAGTTTGTGCACTCTAGAAAATAAAATCATTTCTAATCAATTTTAAATTATCAGCATTGCTTTTAGTGGCCTTTCTTACTCAAAAAATGTGCAATCGTGAAACTAATGATGTTATGACTCATCAAGTAAAATAAATGAATATGAATAAAATGCAAAGTCCTAACTTCAATTCCCAATAAATGATAAGCTTTTCAAATGTAATTTTCAATTTAGTTATGCAATTCCAAATAAGATACAATCTTTCTATACATGTGTTAAGATCAATGATAAAGACCCAAAAGATCAAATGCCAACAATGAAAAATTCTTAATATTTTTTTATTTTCAATATAAAAGAATGAAAATGCAAGGACTGAACAACAACTTGATATAAAGATTCTACTGTATGTAAACAGAGTCAAGCCAACTAGGATATCAAGAAGCAAACACCCAACCCAAGATGCAAGGACAATCAATGAAAAGGATGATGAGAAAGGCACCGCTTGAAAATTCAACCAAAGAAAGGTTTCCTATCATTCCACAGACACTTGACAGTCATAACAGAGACCCAAGAAGACTCAACAACCATCAAAACTTACCCAACAAACATCAAACTAAGAAACCAAGAAAAAAGGGATGATGTACATGATTGTTCAGGATAAAACCACATATATACGCCTCTTACAGAAGGAAAACATGAGTATGTACGCGAATGTCAGGTAAAAACCCATGTATATGTGTTAAAACACTGCCAGGCTAAGGATAAGGCTAAGAAAATCAGACTCAAAATGAACAAAGGTTGTCAAGCAATCAGATGAAAAGAAACTCAATATAAATGAGAGAAATCAAAGGAGAAAAACACTCGAAACCCTGAAAATAAGATCCTATCCCCAGTATGGTCGACCATTTTGTTACGAGGAAAATCTCTCTATGGAAAGGGGTAAACCACAACATACAGAAATGACTACAGAAATCAACTCTAATCCCAAGCATACTATATAAAAAAATATGCTAAAAAGACAAGATAAACAGCCTACCTCATCCATATGTTCGATGAAGTCCACCGTTGAGCACTTGACTCAAAGCAATACACCTGCAACTTGTCCTCAACAACCAAGAAATGAAAGAATTGTTGGATTACGGAGAGGGGGGGTGAATCAATAATAGAGAAATTTAATCCTTTTTAACCATATAATACAAATGTTATATCAATGAATCATTATCATCCAATAACTGCAGAGTAAATAAGCAATGAACAAATGAACAATCATACACATACACAGTACATCAGTGTTTTACATGGAAACCCAAAGCAGGATAAAACCACAAAATGATTTTTCTTATATGTCTTGAAGAATGACATTCATTGGAAGCACCGACTTCCTTTGTTTTCCAGCTGCAACTGGAAGGAGGCTCCAACCCCATAGTTTCTCAAGCTACAACCTGAGGGAAGCTCCAACTCCCCAATTATCTGGCTACAACCAGAAGGAGGCTACAACCCCCTATGTTCTCCAGCTACAACCGAAATGTGGCTACAACCACCTGTCCTTGCCCTGTCCAACTTCCATGAAGTATAAGTAGAATTATAGAACCACTTTCACACTATCACTGTGAGGATAAGAAGGCCGAAATTCAAAGAAGGGTAAATTATTTTGATGATGCTTTCTAAGGTGTGTTTTTTTTTCAGATCATCTCACCATTTTCACTTTTATAGAATGATTCAGACCATGAAATTGTTATTCCAATGAGGAAACATATCCAAGTATCCATGGTAAAAAATTCATCTTATGGGTCGTTGCCTTTTTGGAGTTACACTCCGTGGAAAATAGGGTTTGTGGCTAGTCCTGAAACTAGTCAAAAACATGCGTTTAAGGTAAAAACATCATAAATTATTCATAACAGATCCAAATTCAGTAAGACCAAATGTGTTGGTTAGAGTACAATATTTAGTATGCTATGTGACAATTTCATATCAATTCAACAAATATTCTATGCAGAGCACGCTCTATAAGGTTGCTCTCTAGAATAAGATAAAATTCAGCAAGGTGTGCCATTTTTTCCATAACTCCTTTTCTGAGAGGCTCCAACCCCCTAGTTTCTCAGGTTACAACCTGAGGGAATCTCCAACTCCCCAATTCTCTGGCTACAACCAAAAGGAGGCTAAAACCCCATATGTTCTCTAGCTACAACTGGAAGGTGGCTACAACCACTTGTCCTTGCCCCGTCCAACCGCCCTGAAGTAGAAGTAGAATGATGGAACCACTGTCACACTATCACTATGAGATATACCATTGTAAACTTGTACCAATAAACCTGAAACATGAATCAACCATGCATCAACCCGTACCTCAATCTGTACCATAAACAAGTGCATCAACCATGCACCAACCTGTACCTCAACCTGTAATCAACATGTACCATAAACAAGTGCATCAACCATGCACCAACTTGTACCGAACAACCTGTAATCAACCTGTACCATAAAAAAGTGCATCCAACCATGTACCAAGTATGTACCAATCATGTTTCAACTACTCATCAACTATGACTCATCAATATGTCCCAACATCATCAACTATACACCTCATGTATGTGTCAACTCATCAACTGCTTGTTTCAACCATGTACCCAACATGTACCTTAACCAAAAGCCCTCATCAATTTCATCATCCAAATATGATTTGTAACTCTATAATAGGCCCGGTGTATATCATCACATACCTACAATCCTTCCTTAACTTTAACAACAAGAGACTAGCATTTTCATCAAATGTTTCTTTAGTCTCACAAGACTAGTTTTGGATTAGTCAACAACCCTAACTTGAAATAATCATAACTTTGTACCTGTAATGAATACATAAATGAAACTGATATACAATTTTATTCATAGTGTTTTAAGAAATTCCTCTAGGTGTCACTACTTGGAACCTCTCAGAAAAGGATTTATGGAAAAAATGGCACACCTTGCTGAATTTTGTCTTATTCTAGAGAGAGACCTTGTAGAGCATGTACCACACGAAATATTTGTTGAATTGATATGAAAATATTACAAAGAATACTAAATAATGTAATCTAACAAACAAATTTGGTCTTACTTAATTTTGATCTATTATGAAGAATTTATGACGTTTTTACCCGAAACACCTGTTTTTGACTAGTTTCACGACTAGTCACAAACCCTAGTTTGCACAGAGTGTAAATCCAAAATTACGACGACACACAAGATGAATTTTTTACCAAAAATAATTGGATATGTTTCTTCAATGCAATAGAAATTTCGTGGTCTGAGTCATTCTAGAAAAAAAATTATTTCGAAAATGGTGATATGACCTGAAAAAAACATACCTTAGAAAGCATCATCAAAATAATTTATCCTTCCTTGAATTCTGACCTTCTTTTCTTCACATTCCTCAGAAATTAGGCTTAGATATCCTTTGGTTACCTTAGAAACCTATAGGTATTCAATATTCTCAAGTGTGTCTTAAATGAGAGAGCCTTGCCTCTTATTTATACTCTCCAAGTAGCTTCCTTAAAAACATCTTCTAGGTCACTTTGCCCACTTTCCTTATTTTAGGATTAACCCACTTCTAATTTCTCCATTAAATTTATTATTGAATTAATTTATTTTGTATTCACTTTGAATTATAGTACACTCATCACTTCACTTTATCATTTACCTTTTAAAATCTCTTAAACCACTTTGACTACTTTGACCTTTTGGGGCTTCTAGATGACATATGAGGGTCCTCCAACTTCGTAAGGCCATAACTCTCAAAACGTGAGGAGTTATGTGACATTCCACATACCAACATAAATGGAATGACATTTACTATCCATATAGAATAGTATTACCTAAAAACATATCAAAAATCATACCGTTATCCATCAAACAGACTTGGGTCCATTACCCAAAGCCGGGTTCTCTAACTTCTCATGGCCATAACTCTCTAACTGTGAGGAGTTATGTGACGTTCCACATACCACTAGAAATGGAATGACAAGAACTATACATCTAGGATATTTTCACTAAAAAATTCACTGGCGTTCATCTCATTATGCCACAAATAAGCATGGTTTCTCTAACCATACTTCTAGGATAACTCAATCCGCAAAACGTCTTCTCGTGAGGGCTTTCACCATAAGGGGACCACTTTGGAGTTCATACATTTCTACTTATTATCACCCATGAAAAGACAATAAAGAGTCATCTTTACATCAAACAATCTTGGGTCCATTACCTAACCTTTGTGCTATGAGGCTTTCTTCAAGGGTTGACATCAATGACAACCAACCTTAATCAACAATCTCCCCCTTTGGCATTGATGGAAACACTCTGATGAAATACTGAAATCATATCACTCATGCTCCCCCTGGAACCATTCCTCTGTCCTTTGCATATGATAAATCTCTCCCCCTTTGTCATCGATGGAAAAGGTATCTTTCCATCCGGGGTTTCTCCCCCTGACTGAACTGTCCTCTTATGGTGCTTCCTCATGTAAATCTAAGACATATAAGATAAGCATTCAAAAAGCATTCATTTTGGATTAGAAATAAATCCAAGTCTCTGGCGAAGATATTCAAAGGATTCCCGTGGAAGTGGTTTTGTGAATATGTTTTCCACTTGTTCTTTTGTGCCCACATACTCGACTCTGATGTTCTTTTCTGCAACCTGCTCCTGTAAAAAGTGATACTTGATTGGAATGTGCTTCATCTAGGAGTTCATCACCGGGTTCTTCGAGATATTGATGGTGCTTGTATTATCACAATAGATTGGAATGGGCTCATCATACTCAACCTGTTTATCTGTCAGAGTTTGTTTCATCCAAAGAACCCATGTACAACTTGACACTTCTGCAATATAGTCTGCCTCGGTTGTAGATACAGATACTAATGATTGTTTCTTTCTTAGACATGATACTAAACACTCACCCAAGTAGAACACTGCTCCACTGGTGCTTCGTTGGTCATCAATACAACCTACCCAATATGCATCTGTGTATGCAATAAGTGATAGATCCTTTCCTTTTGGATACCATAATCCAAACTCTTCTATTCCTTTGAGATATATGAAAATCCTCTTCACTGCTAACACATGTGACTCCTTTGGTGCTACTTGAAATCATGCCACCTGTCTAACTGCCTGCATTACATCTGTTCTGGATGCTGTCACATATAGTAGGTTTCCAATCATTGACCTGTATTTCCTCTAAACTGTAGACTTCAAATCATCATCTTTGTTAAACATGCAACTGGTTTTCATGGGAGGGACAACTGGTTTGCAATCTTCCATTCCGAACCTCTTTAGCATTTCGCTGATATACTTGGTTTGAGAAATAAAAATTCCTTGGTTGCTTTGATGTATCTGAAGTCCCAAAAAGAAGGACAGTTCTCCAAATAATGACATTTCAAATTCATTCTGCATATCTTTTGCAAATTTATGGCTTAACCTATCATCATCACTACCAAAAATAATATCA
Organism: Picea mariana; assembly: GCA_032191745.1. Classification (NCBI taxonomy): domain Eukaryota; kingdom Viridiplantae; phylum Streptophyta; class Pinopsida; order Pinales; family Pinaceae; genus Picea; species Picea mariana. The sequence goes on along the minus strand of JASDQU010100952.1, from coordinate 260,049 downwards.
TCAACATAAACTTCAATTAATAAAATATTACCTTGACTTACCTTGATGTAGAGGTTGTTGTCTGCACTTCCTTTTTTGAAACTTTCCTGCTACAGATACTTATCTAGTCTGGAGTACCATGCTCCAGGGGCCTGTTTTAGACCATACAAGGCCTTCTTTTAATTTACACACATAATCTATGTTCTCTGCAACTGAAATCCTTCTGGTTGTTCAATGTAGACTTCTTCTACAAGTTCCCCATTCAGAAAAGATGATTTTACATCCATCTGATATACTTTAACAATTTTGGAGCATGCATAGGCTAAAAGAAAATAGATTGCTTCCATTCTAGAAACTGGGGAAAATGTCTCTTCAAATTCGATTCCTTCAATCTGTGCATATCCTTTACATACCAATCTAGCTTTGTTCCTTGTAACTTGTCCATCTTAATTTAATTTATTCCTGAAAACCCATTTTGTGCCGATCACATTCTTATTCTTTGTTCTTGGAACCAATTCCCAAGTGTCATTTTTCCCTATTTGATCCAATTCTTCATCCATGGCCTTATTCCAATATTCATCCTTGTTGGATTCTTCAAAACAATTTGGTTCAATTGTAGATAAGAGTGCTAGGTGTGTTTTTTTCTGGTGAAAGGATTCTTCTTCTAGTCTCAACTCCTACATCTTTGTTTTCGATAATCTGATTTGAATGATGATTCTTCTGTACTTGTTTACTAGGTGTCTTTAGAGACACTTGTTGAACATGCTCTTCGGTTTCTGTCAGATTCTTTTCATCTTCCTCTTCTACTTCCTTTTCATCTTACGCTTCTTCTTCGGAAGGTTGTTCCATTGATTCATTTTCTTCTTCCTTTGATTCTAGTCTGTCTGTTTCATTAATTGTTACATTGATGCTTTCCACAATTTTGTTCAATCTCAGATTGTAACACTTGTATGCTTTCCTTGTACTTGAGTAACCAACAAGTACTCCTTTGTCCACACAAGAGTTAAACTTTCCCATTCTGCCATCTTTTCTTTTGATGTAGCATTTGCTTCCAAAAACTCTGAAGTGCTTCACATTTGTTGGTCTTCCTTTCCATAGCTTGTAGGGAGTTTTGTCAGTGTTGTTTCTGAGAATTACTCTATTTTGAATGTGAAATGTTGTATGCACTGCCTATGTTCAAAAATATCTGTCAATTTGTAATCATTTAGCATTGTTTGAGCCATTTCCTGTGTAATTATCATCCATTACGATAATGTTCCTTTGTCTCTGAACCACTCTCTGAACCAATCTATGAATCCATGCTCTCGTCCACTATCATATATCTATCCAAACCTACTAAGTGTTCTTATGAATCCATCTCTGTCCATACTGTCCAAGACTCTACTTGCACAACTGTCCATAATGCTAACCCATTTATCATTATACTATCAAACCGTAATTTTTCTAACTGATTGCTCTGAATCTACCTTCTCAAACTCTGCAAGCGGCTTGGAGGATGGTTCTTTGGTCTGTCACAACTATCGCATAGTCTCCCCCTGTCTAATATTAATATTACTTGGGAGTCTCTAAGCTGGATGGCTCAGAACAATTCCTTCTCTGATGTGTATTCATCATCATCTTCAGTGGTAGATTCACCATCATCTTCATGGTAGATTCATTATCTCTCTGAGCTCTGACTTCTTTCTTTCTATATGTGGATTCATATTTCACTACAATGATTGAAAGTACAATCTCTTAAACCTATTCCTTATTTACTTGCCCTTCCTTTCTTTCAGTTATTTTCCAAACCTTTCCATATCTGACATCTTTCTTTTTCTCTGTAGAATTTTCTTCATCTTGTTTTATTGTCAATATTGCGATCTCTGGTACCTAGTCTTTGTTCACATGTTCTTCCTATTTTCTTATCCATGTTTTCTTATATCTGATATCAATATTCTCTTTCATGGAAGTATTGATCATGCTTCTACAATCACTGGCTATGTGTCCATAGTTATGAAATTTGTAACACTCAATGTTACATGTGGCCACATAGGCACTTCTTGCTTGAACATTTCTTTTATAATCCCTGCAATATGCAACCTTATGTCCAAAGTTAGTACAATAAAAACAATGACCATAAAATAAATTTGCATACTTGGGAATGAATGATCTTCTTTGTAGAGTAGTCCTTTTGAATTTTTGTCTTGACTGATCATGATCATGATTGAAGCTTCTTTGTGGCTTGAACATGGATGGTCTCCTTGAAGATGTATCTTCAATAGTTTTCTTAGATTCTGGTTAACCATGATTCCTTCCTTTGAGTACTTCTGCATAAATCTTTCTATTTTCTTCATTCTTCTTTTCTAGCAACCTAGAGTGCTTCTCTTCATTCTCTATAACTGATGTGTATGTTTCTGTCTCTTCAACTTTCTTGTTGATCTTGACGATTTTACTTCTCAATGTGACAACTTCTTCTTCAAGCTTCTCAACCTCTTCTTCTTTCTTCATTATCTGATACTTCATGAATTCTTCTGTTCTTTTCGCTTCTTCAAGATGAATTTTTAATGTGATTATTTCTTCTTCAAGTCCTTTCTTTTCTTGACCAAACTCTGCCTCAAGCTGGTTTAGATCATTAGTTATTTCCTTAAGATGATCTATCAATATCTTCTCTCTCATTTCTACTTCTTCCTTCTGTGCTGCTATGTTGGTTTCCAAACACTTTTGATATTCAAGATTTTCTTCGATCTTTCTGGCTTCTTCTAGCTGAGTTCTTAAGTTCTCAAAGACCTGTTGGGCTTCTTAAAAAATGTGAACACTTTACTTTTGTTTCATCAATTCTTTCTTGAGTGAATTGTTTTCTTCTCTTAGTTCATCTAAAGCACTAATCAATTCTTCTTCATAATTGTCTTCCTTTTCAATTATTTTTCCTGTCTCATTTCCTTCATGGCATTCTATTTTAAGATGTCCACGTTTTTCACAATTAAAAAAAAACAACATACCTCTGGTGATTATGTACTCTTCATCTTTTGAATCTTCTTAACATGGTGAACATAATTCTTCTTGATTTTTATCTGCATCTTCTTTGACATTTTCTGAATCCATGATGGGTGAAGAATATATGTCATGTAACTTATCCCAAAGTTCTTTTGCCGATGACAATTTACCAACCTTTTCTCTTACCAGATTAGGTAATCCTTCCAAGATGAAATCCATTGCTATTTTGTTATTCTTCCTCAATTCCTTCTCGGCTGCATTCTTTTCCCTTTTTGAACTATCATATGTATGTATGTATGTATTGAATAATTACATTCATTGGAAGCACCAACTTCCTTTGTTTTCCAGCTGCAACTGGAAGGAAGCTCCAAACCCCTAGTTTCTCAGGCTACAACCCGAGGGAAGATCAAACTCCCCAATTCTCTGAATACAACCAGAAGGAGGCTACAACCCCCTATGTTCTCTAGCTACAACTGGAAGGTGGCTACAACCAACTATCCTTGCCTCGTCCAACCGCCCTGAAATAGAAGTAGAATGATGGAACCACTATCAAACTATCACTATGAGATATACCACTGTAAAAATGTACCAATAAA
>JASDQU010100952.1:193005-238798 GCA_032191745.1 Picea mariana | reverse complement strand
ATATATATATATATATATATATATATATATCAAATGTCCAGTAGACTTGGTCAAAGGACCTAATAATACATGATTATGTTTGCACCAAGTGGACCCAATTGACACTACTTGACCTACTTGGGACCATCTACCATCTGTTTGCTCGACTTGCTCAATCTCTTGAATCCTAGTTGATAGTTACCTCAAGTTGGGTTTGCACTAACATAACAAGATTCCAACACCCTCAGATTATTTAGGTAGTACTTTCCTCTGAGAAAGTTGATTTGGAAGGAAGGAATTTTGACAACTATTGAAGTAAATTAAAGTGATTTATATCCTTTCCTTCCTTTGTCTTGTCTTTCCTTATTTTTATTCCTCTAACTCTTAGGGAAACATATTTAATTTTAGCTCGATCTTCATAGTATTTTTCCTTCCAAAGTGCCTCTTGTAACATATAGGGTTCTATGATCTAAACTTGATTATTGTACAAGGATTCCAATCCATTCAAGAAACAATTATTTTTTAGCGTGTCTTTATGTAGTTGACATAGTTTAAAATTTCAATGAACTTTCTCTAGTACTCCTCCAAAGACTTGCATCCGTGCTTGAGGTCATGAAATGCATTGGCCTTCTTCTTATAATAATGATCAAATAACTAATTTTGTTCAAAGTACCTCTTGAATTTATTCCAATCATTTTTTGTTATTAATCTACTTCACATGTCTTTGATTCTCCCACTATAGAGATGCTTTGACAGTGAGCCTTTTGTAAATGATAATTCTATCCTTCATATTCTATTAATACTCATGAATTTAAAAAGAAATTCTTCATCTATAGCATCCATTTTTCTATGTCTTGACCACTTTTTCTCTCACAATCAAAATAAAGTGGGTTTACCTTGAAAAACTCTCCTTGCAAATTTTAATGGTAATGTCTTTTTTCCTTATGGTTGCTTAAATATTCCTTTGATGCATATGACTTACTAATTGATAATTTTGGTGGAGGTGACTGATAAGTATCACTAGGGTATGATCTTTGCAATCCTTGGGATCTTTGACTAGGTTTCCTTCTTGTATAACTTTTTCTCCCATCCACTTGATTAGAATCTTTCCTCTATTGAAATTGACTTTATATTTATGTCAAAATCTGGAGAATTTTAGTATTTTTTTTATGCTCTTGGGATTTCACCTTCCTCTCATTTTCTATTTTTCAATCATCACTACTATAATATGGGGTTGTAGCATAGTTTGTTTTCATTTCTATATCCCATTTTCCCCCAGTCAATTTTTTTTAGCATGTGTCAAGTTTTTGAGATGATATTTCATCTTGAATTTGCATCACCTTTATGATGTTGAAAACATTGAAAAAAACATTGTTTTTCCTTGCATCACCCGAGGAGGGCATACCCATGCTCAAGTGAAAACAAGCATGGTCCCACAATGAAATACACTACAGATCCATGAAAGATATAATATGAAAAACCATGGCCATAAAAAGAATACACAGTGGATCCATGTCAAAACATTGTCATAGCCACAAGTAGACACAAAATGGAGCTATGCTTTAGTGTATTTCAAGAGAATTGTTGAAAATAACGACAATGCAAACTTGACTCTCCAAGGTACCCATAAGAAAGTTGTATTCTATAATAAACTTAAGCAACAATCCCAAAAAGGGATGCCACCATAGCCCCAGGTCTTCAATCCAAACCAACTATGAGTATGAATCTATCCATATGAATAAATTATATGAAGTTGAGCATGGGGGAAACTATCTAATCATCAATCATTAGTTCCAATATTGTTTACAAACATGAGATAACCCATGAATGATGATAATGGGCCCAATGTACACTAATATAGTCTAACAAGTGAAAATAGGTGTGTTGATGTCAAACACTTGTTGAATCATCCTAGTAGGGATCATTGATGGATACCCACTACCAATTGCTAAGGAATAGACCATTGAGGAATACAATCCCTAGGGTACTATAATGGTCTCTACATTTTCTTCCTAGAATAATGGGTAGAGTTTGATAGGAAGAGATTCATTGGAAGGAAGGAATTGAGGCATCCCTCATCAACTGGAATGAGATATAAATAGAAACATGAGTTTATTTTGGACCATATATTAAGAGATAAAACCACTAAGTACAACTTGACACTATCAAGTCCGACATGGATGGCTAAGATATTTGAGGAATGGTTGATGCAAGTTAAATTATTCCCTTGAACATTAACATGACATAATGATGACCTAGGTAGTTTCTGATGCCAAAAAGAACCAATGATAAAAACCATCAACACATGAGGTATCGATGTATGCCCCATAATGTGTAGAAGAATAAGCATCACCCCATGCTAGTGGATTCTCACTTATGCATTCAGGGCATAGAATAATATCATATTTACTTGAGCAAGGTTGTAGGAATGACATGGATGATAAAGTGTTTAGGGTTTTCTATGCAAGTGGCATACCATTCAATGTTCTTCTCTCACCCTATTGGGATGAAATGGTACACACCATCAATGGTGCACATGGGGTACAATATAGTACACAATTATTTTAGGTTCAGTTAGGCTAAGTAAGGGTAGGCTATGTTAGGTTGAGTTGGTAGGGTAAGAAAAGATAGGGTATGTTAGATGATCAAGATAGGTTACGTCAAGTTAGGGTTGGAAGGTGAGAGAAAGTTAAGGTAGAGGATGGTAGGGTAAAGTGAGAATTAGGTTTGTTAGGGTAAATATGCATAAATTTCATAATGAATGAAATAAACTACATATAATAAATGAAGTAAAGCACTACAATTCACATGAAAGGTAAATAACTAAAACAACATATAAAAAGACAGATTCATGAGTATTATGTACCTTTTAGTACAATTGATGCATCCTCTCCACATTGGCTAGTGATCAGTTGCAATTCCTAGTGCTAAGTCCTGTAGAAATCAATGAACCATGAAATGTTAAATTTATGAAAAATAATTTAAGAAATAGACATGCATTTCAAAATTTACAAGAATCTAAAGTACGTAAGAATAAAGAGCATTACCTTATTGAGCTTCTATTTGTTTCAAGAATAGTTTAATATTCTCTACTGAATAGGGCCAACCACGTGAAGGTGGAAGCTCATATGGTCCCTCCCCCCCTCACATCACTCTCAATTCCCCATACCCAATGCATGTACTTGAAAATAAATGAATTTATGTTCAAATATGTGCTTTTCGTCATAAAGAAACATTCAACATTCATTCATTAAGTACTTATAACATCCATTCATTCATTCTTAGGAAAAAAATATTTCATGACATTAGTTTATATTATCAAAAATAATATGTCACAATGTTATTACAATCACTTCTTTTTTAGTTTTTTTCTTTTCACAAATTCATAAATCAACTGATCACCTTCTACAACTTCTTTATCAATTCTTCCTACCACCTATGTAGTTTTTCTTATTGTTTGTCGGGTCGTGTACTCACGACGTGGATGTTGTTGTAAGATGCCAAGATCTACAACAATAATGAAGAAATGTTAAATTAATATGTTTTTTTATTATCATTACACATATTTCATTAATAAAAATAACATTAGAGTGGTTCTCTTTACCTGATGAGCCCAAATCATGTACTTCATCTTCCTGTCTAGCTGCCTCATCTTGTACAGGATGACCCTCTGCATGATCTTGAGTTGAAACATCAAATATTACAATTAATACATTATTTTCAATTAAATATTTTAAATTGTAATCCATACTAATTTTTTATAGCACGTGAATACATCCATTACCAGGATGCACAACATGACCTTCATTGGGTTGTTCTCCATCCTTGACATTATGTGTATTGTCTCTTTCCTGCTTAAAACAAAGATACTCTATTTTATGGCCAAAATTAATAATGAATAGATTGCACAAGTAATCAATCTTAAATAAATTTTGTTGTATTTACCTGCACGCAGGATGGATCACTGGAAGACTGTGTTTTCCCAACACCCAAGTTTTTTTGGCATTCAACAAAAGCTGCAAAGCTGTGATGGAAGCCAAGCCTCAAGTTTTCCTTTGTGGGAACTTGTTTGAACCAATTGGCCTACAATTTTGCATAAGATCATCAATTTATATTTTATGGTGAAATAAAAATAAATTTATATGCAATTTATTGTTTGGATATAATATTTGAGTTATTGATACTTACAATTCCTGCCACTAGATTGGAATAACCACCAGGCCCAAGCTTGTGTTGGCCATGTTTTTCTTGTCTCGCCTTTGTGTTCTTTGATGTGTCTAGCAGCTTATGAAAATTTTGAAATACGTTAGATGTTGAAACATTCGCGTAAAAATAAAGAGTAATAAACATATAATTACATTGTTCAAAGTATTGCATACCTTCATATGCCCGGTGGTAGCATTCCCTATTTTCTTAAAGCCCTCTCCCTTCCATCATCCAACATGGCTTTCCACTCCCTTATTGGAATCATTGGAGGGCACTCATACCTAGGGTTTGTTTCTAGATGAACCCTATATTGGTCCCTCACAATATTTATATTTTGGTCGAATTTCTTCAGGATCTCCGCTCGGTTGAAGGTATCGCCATTGAACAACCCAATCAAGCAATTAGTGAGCTCATATTTTAAAGTTTTTCTTTGTTTATCCCACCTTGTGCGGATTTTGGGACTAAATATCTCCATTGACCAATCATTTATATGTTTATAAAAAAACATCATTTCCTACAAAACGATCATGTGATCATTAGTTTAAAAATAATGATCTATACGTAAATTTCAATCAGATTATATATAATAGTTAAAACATTTTTAAATACATGGGATATTATCTATCTTTATGGGAATGATATTTTTCATCCACCAAAAATGTGGTCTCTAGTGTTCCTATGCTAGTGACACGAGAATATACATGAAATGTTTCTTGAGCAATATCAATACTAGTCTCTACTGCATCAACCCCTGACCCTGTTTTGCATGATCTGGTGTGTGTCGACCAATAGAGGGTGGACCCACATGTTTCCTCTGGGGTGTCATGCTACGTGTTTTCGAATGTTCAGTCAAAAATAATGGCACATGATCAGATGCACGTGGGGTTAGATGCTCATGATGTGAAGACTCGTCAATAACATCAATAGTACCAACAATTCCCTCACTAAGAGTATGTGGACACAAATATGCCTGTAAAAACAAACCATATTTTAGTTCATGACATATACAAGTAGAAAATATAAAACCATAAATGAATTTATATTATAATTAAAGATCCTGCAACCTACATTCAAGGACTGAGTTCTCATCGTCAAACGATCAATCTTTCCTCTAATCTCATCGGTTTGCAGTTGCATGAATACCAGACAAAGGATTTTCACTTTTTTTTTTTTAAGGAATTCTTTTCCATTTGAATGGGGTTCAATGATGATGCGATGTCAACATCACACATGAGCTCATCCACATCAATATCTATGGATTTCTTTATTGATGGATATTTAACCTGCAATAGAAATACATAAAACATTAATTTCGAAATGAAACCAATAGACTCACCAAAAAAACATAATAATACAACATATTTAATTTTTACAATTACTATGGGTTATACATGCTACCATCAGGATGGTTTCCTCTGATCCATCAAGGACTTTCCTCGATCAACAAACTGCAGCAAAAATATTGAAAACATTAATATTGAAATGAAACCAATAGACTCTCGAAAAATCATAATTAAAAAAAATATTGCTTGTATTTAATTTGTACAATTTACAATGGGGTATACCTACTTCCCCGATGATGGTGTCATCTGATCCATCGGAGACTTTCCCCGATCAACAACCTGCAACAAAAATATTGAAAACATTAATATCGAAATGAAACCAATAGACTCTTGAAAAAACATAATTGAAAATGAGGTATACTTGTTGCCTCAAGGATGGTGTCATTTAATGAAACATTAATAAAAAAATAAGATATTAGATTCATTAATTACAAGTTTGGTGAAATGTTATATGTACCACTCCCATAGTATCATTATTTGTATCTATTTGATTCAAATTGTAATTGATCAACAACTCTTCCCATGCAACTATTGATTTTATGGCACACACAAAAACATGGTTTCCTTCACGCCCCTCAGATATGCAATTGGGTTGCTTATTTGTAGACCTAGGTTGTGTAATATTTATAAACCTTGTAATATTCCTTGATGCTTTTGGCCTTCTTTCAATGTGCATAATCGCTCCTTCATTTTGATTATTGTCTTTTAGCTGTAAATAATTTGCAGACACTCTGTATCTGCACATACTGCGTGATATTGGACCCACCACATCCAATCTCTGTAATTGTAGTAGGGTCTAACATACTCCATCAATTCAATACATCTTTCATAACCCACCTTTATTCCATCCATGCAAAACAAACCCAAACCGTGTAATGACGATGGTGCAATCTGAAATATCCTCTCATTCATACAAAAATCTGTGTTTAGATGAGGAATATCCTTCGGTACCCATTGTTTCACTAAATTTTTGTACCTCAAGGGCACCTCGATGTCGCCTATGGTCTCGTCATCATAAGAACATGACCCCCCTGCAGCGAGAAAAAATTCCATTCATTTATGGATTTTTCTTCTAATATTTTGACATCTAGTTTACCTCCCTCTTTTAAGCCTACTAGATGTCTCACTTTCCTCTAGTCTTCCTGAACTTCCCTCACTCGAGGAGAAAAAATATGACAAATACTTGTTTGGTTGTGCCTGCACTCCATTGAATGAGAGAAATAGTTAACAAACATTCATAGAAGTATACAACAATCTCTTGATTCAGAAATATGATTCACAATAATAAGAGTTTCACGTAGATATGTATGGAAACTATGGGAACATTAATATTGCCCAAAAATTGTTTCGAAGAATGTCTAAACAAGATGTTATGTCATAGAATACAATCTATTGTCACCTTTAGTGACATTGTCAGGTGGTCCCAAAATTTGAAATGTTAAGTATTCTTAGAGAAACTCTTAAGCCTCCCTATTTTTTTTTTAAGATTAAAGATTTATTCATTTATGGAGCCAAAACACGACTCTTTCTCCCTCTACAAGTTCTAAAACATGAGAATTAATGCAATCATGTCACTCACATATCAACTTTAGATAGCATTGCAAGATTCATTCCAAATTATCCTCTTATCATGAAAGAAGTCATGAGATTGATAGGAGTCACACCCTCTATCATTTCAAGAAGAATTTCCATTCATGCCTCAAGTATATTTTAATCCCCAAAATGATTTTACTAGGTGTCACATCCTTCAACATTTTTGGAGGCATTTCCTTCTTGTTGAGAGGTTTCATTCAAGCCCCAAAATGACTTTAACTTGGGAGATAGTAACCTCCTTGATATTTTTGGGAGGAATTTTCTTCTACTTAAGAAGCCTTGGGAGAGCTCTAAAATATGGGAGATGATAACATGTGGAACTTCACAGATCATTTCAAGGGACAAACACACCATGAAAAGGGTTTTACATGGACTCCAAAATATGGGAGATTAATCCATGTGGATGAACAAGAATCATTTAAGGGGCAAACATTCTATAAGGAACAATATCCACTTGTTATAGAGTTGAAAGACTCTATAAACTCTTTATATAATGATTCTATTGTTTCATTCAATTTAAATCCATATAAGTTTAAAAATGTTCATAGGGTAGGTTGTGTTAGCACTTGGTAAATTTCCTAGACGTTGAAAAAGAAGAAATCTACAAAGGTAAATTTATCCAACCTCTTTTAAAGCTGGGATCTAGCCCTTCCAGCTTCAGAGAGGGATCTCTCTATATGATTTAGCTTTGTTTTTAATTAAGATATTAGGATAGGTAAAGAAAACTGTAGGTTTTGTTGTCAAAGTGTTTTTGAATTAGTTGAGACAGTCTACACATCCATTGGGCTATGTGGTCAGTATTTAATTAAATATGAGATACAACCAGAAATGACAAAAGAAGACTTCCACAGGGCGAGATAATATACTCACTGGATCTTTTAGTATCTTAAATGATGGATAGAAGAAAATATAAGAAAGATAAATTCAACTAAGAAGCAATTAAGAATTTCTTAATGGAAAACATCAGAAGATAAACATTTAAAATCTTTAGAATCGGAAACAGGGTATCTAAGATAAATCCTGCAACATACGTTACTCTTAAAGATTAGTTTCAGAAAAAAATATGATCACAAAGCAAGAAAAACATTCAACTTAGGAAATCAACATCACCAGTGAATACACGCAAGAATCCTGTAAAAGTGCCTCCTTTTATTAATGGCGGATCTCTTCAAAAATAGTATAGTCTGATAGCAATAGGGTGTGTGAATCAGCAACCCTCAATACTTCGAAAGGTGAAGTATTTATAATTCCAAAATACAAACGTTCCTGTCATAAATGATCAGGACGTGCTCATTCTATTTTTAGTCTAACTAATTTAACTAATCAAAACTGCTTGATGACTTGGTACAACTGCATGCGGAATTTCTGGGGTAGGTCGTTGGTGAGCTTTCTGCGCAACCTCTTTTGACTGGACAGGTGACTGGACCTGGACAGCTCATCTGCTAATCGAGCAGATCGCAGAGTTCCTCCCATCTGATATGACTAGGCACAGTGACTTTGAGCAGTCTCCGATACACTTCATCCATTTCTGTATATTTAGCAAACGTGGGCTTTGTGAGGAATATGTATCGAATCTCATGTTGGATACTGATGTCCAACTGAAGGGCGTCCAGGAATGCTTTGCCAGTGATGCTCCCTTGTATGCCAGCAAACTTCGAACTGTCTTTAGACACTTCGGACAGTCTCTTTTTGTAATCTGGGAGTGTCATCAGTTTATCATTAATAACCTTCAGACCGGGGAGACCTTTCTTCTGGAGAGCCTCAATCTTGCTGAAGAACCTTTGTACTCCTTGGTCCATGACCTGAAGCTTTTCTTCCAGCTGAAGCATTAGGATTCTCTTGGTTAAAACCCTTTTTAACTCAAGCATGGTCTATGTTATGTCCTCAATCTTTAGTTCTTCTATTTCTTCTCTGGTCTTAGAATTTAGGAACCTGATGATCTCATTTTCTTGTGTTGGCATGTCTCCCAATTCTACTCTAATCTTCTCAATGGCCTGTTTACTCCTCTGGACCAGCTCATTCTGCTCGAACATAATTTGGATCATTGGCCATATCTCATTTATGGACTTTATGATGTATGTCCATACATTCTCTTTGACCTCAACCAAAGTCTTCCCTGCCACTGTTTTCTTTTGGAGCTGCTGTAGTTCTTTTCTGAGCTGCTCAGTTACCCGCTTTTCTTTAGATAGACTGGTTTGGAAAGAAGTTTTGAGCTCTTGGAGGTTCTCAACTTATTTCTTAAGTCTGTTGATTTCTGTCTCTTGCAGGTTCATCTTCTCCACGGATTTGGCAAGGTCGACTGTCCTTTCTTGTGGTGTCACTGGTGTTGCAGACGGGATTGCTGTCACTGGTGTTATGCTTGCTCCTGAGATAGGAATGGCACTCAATGGAATGACTTCCATTGGATTCATCTGCTCTTTCTCTTTTAGTAATCTCTCCATCTCAGCCTCCATCTCTTTGAGTTGTGCATTCTGCTCCATGAGCAGCTTGAGCATTTCGTCCTTCTCGCCTTCCTTCTCTGCTATCTCCTTAGCCTGTGAGTCTTCTGTGGGTGGGAGTTTCAAGTATTTCCTCAAGGAAGCGATGTCTGCATTCTTTTTCTTTATCATCTTCTCTGCAGCTTTAACATTTGAAGGACCATAGCTGATCTTGAGGACCAGCTCCTCCAAAGTTTTGATTATGTTGTCCTTCACGAAAGAAGATATCTTCTCCAGCTTGAGCTGCATTTGAGAATTATTCAATGATACATGAAACTTTGCTGCAGAAGCTGAAGCATGTGCCAATGTGTGAAAAACCATCTCCCCTGTTTGTTTGTGCAGATCCATCTAATCTGTTGGATGCACGTCCTTCGCCTGGAATTCGAAGGTGGCCCTCTTGTAGTCTAATATCACCTTGGGATCCGATACCTGGGCTTGGAGGTAGGCCATGTGCATCCTACTCTTTTCTGTGTCAAATGCAGACAGGAGCCTGTGCTGCACAGTTGGCGACTGCTTCCGAAACTGGGCATAAGTATTTCTAGTGAGGGTCTGGTTCCTTTTCTTGATCAACTCGTACTTCTCGAAAATGGCCAACTTGGGCCCAGTCTTTCCTGGCTGAGTATCCAGGGGAGAATCTGTGGATTTCTTCGATACTACTGGGGTGATTTCTTTATGTTGGCTTGAACCGAAAGATGGAATGACAGGCTTGGTTACTGTGGTAGGAGGGACTGAAGGACTGACAATAGGGACTGACAACAGTTATGGGATGAGACCCGACTTGGGAGCAAGTGGAACAAGTGGGAGATGACGTCCCTGAGTGACGGGGGCTGTCAGATGGCATATGGTGAAAAGACTTCAGAACCAATAGATTTGCGCCACCTATGACAAGGGGCCTACCGAAGAGAATATCCATTCCGGACCCCCCCCTTCCATTAAAGTCAGAATGGACGGGGGGGTCCGTAATCAAATCTGGACCATGGATTCACGCGCTCGTTTCTGGACCGTCTAGATAAAAGCAGAAAGGTCGGGGGGGTCTGGAAAGCTTTGTGAGCCGTAGATCTAAGCGCCACGATTTAGACCATCAAAAAGTGCAGGGAACATAAATTGGGAGTGGAGAACACATGTGATGGGAAAAAACTTAGGATAAGTGTGTTTTATGGGTTTTTTCCCCCAAATTTCAAAAGACACCACCAAGGGGTTTCGAACAAACATCTTTTAAGCATTAGGAACATGATGAGATCTTGACCTCTAGCTGGTTTTATTGGAATGGAGAAAATGAAACAACTAACCTACATGCTAACCTATCTTCCTAGGACAATTAACCCAGATTAAACTGTTGGGTTAATACATTACTCTACCTTAGGGCTATCTGACCAGGATTAGACAATCTGGTCAGATTTATTCACTAATCTAACCTAAGGGCTATCTGACCAGGATTAGATAGTCTGGTCAGATTTATTCACTAATATAACCTATCAACATTAAATTTAAAAAGAACTCGGCCATGCTTGAAAGGTATGGCCAAGTTACTATTATTGCATGGGGCTTTCATTTCAATTCTTTTATGCCCTCTTTTTCTTTCTTTTTCTTTTATTTTTTTTTTTCTTTTTCTTTTTCTTTTTTCTTTTTTCTTTTTTTTCTTTTTCTTTTTTCTTTTTCTTTTTTCCTTTTTTATTTTCTTTTTCTTTTTATTTGCAGAATGAAAAATCATTTGTCAACAAAAAACACTAGATACAAATAATATCCCAGTCACCAGTTGATTCCCATAATTTATGGGGTGATAACAGCAGCTCCACCTGGGGATGGTACTTTTCCCTGTGAAGTGCCAAGAATCCTAGTTCCTGTCGTTCTGAAATTTTCTGCCTAGCAGCCTTCATTGGTTTTATTCTAAGCAAAAATGTGAAAAACAGTGATCAGCAGCTTAGGGCCTTCTCTTCGGGCTTCAACCAACTAACTAATGTTCTTCACTCAGAAAATGCAAGTGAAAACTGAAAATTTAAAATGGTATTTACAATGGAGAGTGGAAATCTGAATCTTCCACTGAGGTGGGACATAATGTTTCATCATTCTGCCATTAACAGGTGCTCCTGGCAGATCTGAC
This sequence comes from Picea mariana, assembly GCA_032191745.1. Taxonomy (NCBI): domain Eukaryota; kingdom Viridiplantae; phylum Streptophyta; class Pinopsida; order Pinales; family Pinaceae; genus Picea; species Picea mariana. Next base: position 227,099 of record JASDQU010100952.1, on the reverse strand, counting down.
CCATCAGCGTTGTTTAACAAGAAAACATTGTCTCCCCTGAAAGCTTGGATCATGTACGGACTAGTCCACAGATTATCAAATTTTCCATGCTTTCCCTTGTCTTCATTTCTGGCGTCCCATTTCAGCACCAAATCTCCTAACTCGAAATTATCTTCCTTGGTTCATTTGTCAAAGATTTTCTTGATGTTTCCTTGGACTACCTTAGTCTTGTTGAAAACCTCTTCTCTAGTCTGCTGCAAATGGATCATCTGGTTGATCCTTCTTTGCAAGTCATTTGGCTTGGCTTGTACCTCTTGAAGCAGCTTCATGACAGGGACTCCTAAAGAAGTGGGGAAAACTACCTCTGTACCATAGACCAGCTGGTATGGTGACATACCAATTGACCTTTTGGTGGTTAGCATGTCTACCCATAAAGAAAACACCAACTTATTGTGCCATGATTTCTTGTTTTCCTGCAATGTTTTCTTGATGATATTTACCAAAGTTTTGTTAGAAGATTCCGCTAACCCATTACCGTGAGGGTAGTAGGCTGTGGAATGCCCCAAAAAAATCTGATACTGGTTGCAGAAGTCTATGAGTTTCTTCGACCAAAAGGCAGCTGCATTGCCAGTTATAATATTCCTGTGTTGGCCTGAAGAAGGGGGATGTATTTCTCCAATGAAATCAAGTCCCCATTGATGGAAAGGGGCCTCAACTAATATCGGTTTCAAAGGTAGAGGAAGGAGTTTCCTTTTGCCTTCAAACAGTTGACACTGGTGACATGTTGTGACCTTCTGATGCACATCGGCGAACAGGGTGGGCCAATAGAATCCAACTCTGAGTATTTTGTTGGCTGTGACCTTCCAGTTCAAATGGCCACCACATTCTCCTGCATGAAACTCTTGCAACACTTTATTAGCTTCATCTTTTAATAAACAATTTAACAAAATTCCTGTAGGATCTTTCCAATACAAATTTCCATCTAGAATACAGAATTTCAAAGCTTTAAACTTCAAAAATCTAGCTTTAGTCTTAGTCAAACCAGGGGAAGCTTGTAAATTGTGCAAAATGTAAATAAGTTCTGCGTACCATGGAGAGTTTAGAAATACCTCTCTCATGTTTGGAGTCGCCATCTCTCCTGGTTCATCTACCACATCTAGAAAATTAATATCAAGAGCATGAAAGTTAGATTCAGCCATTACTTTAGCAAGGCCTTGACCATTAATTAGTTTGGTTGGCTTAATCTCTATATCGTATTCTAAAATAGCAGCAATCCATTTTCCCCTTCTTCCATCAGGGTTGTCCTGTGTCAAAATGTCTTTTACTACCACATTCAGAACATATGCTATGGTGTGAGAATGGAGAATGTAGACACTAAAGTCTTTTATGGCTTTTACCAAAGCAAAAGCTTGCTTCTCCATGATCTTGTAATTCAGAGCAACATCTCTCAATGCCTTACTAAAGAAAGCTATGGGTTGTGCATACCCTTCGCTATTCTTTTGCAGTAACACCGCTGCTATAGTATGTTCAGACACGAAAGAAAAGAGATAGAAATCTTTAGTAAAATCGGGACTGATCAAAACTGGGGCTTCTGTGAGGGTTTGCTTGACTTGCTCGAAGGATTGTCTAGACTCAGAGTCCCACTTTATTTTTACATCTTTTTTAAGCATGTTTGTAATTTTTCTTAGGAGTTCGGCCAGATTGGGAATGAATCTTCGTGGAAAGTTAATTTTTCCGATAAAAGACTGAAGTTCTTTGAGGTTTCTTGGGTGTTCTAAATTTAGTATGGCCTCTATTCTGTTTGGGTCTATTTTGATTCTTTCCTTTGAGATGATATGTCCCAGTAGTTTGCCTTCTTCTAACCCAAAAAGACACTTCTTAGGATTTAAAGAAATCCCAAACCTTCTACACTTCTCGAAAACTCATCTAAGGGTCGTAGGTGTTCATCATTAGATTGGGAAAAAACAGTCACATCATCTAAATAAACGACAATAAACTTACCTGATTCTTCCATGAAGGCGATATCCATTGCCCTATGGAACGTGGCTCCAGTGTTCATCAGACCAAAAGGCATCTTCAAATACATGAACGTGCCCCATGGTGTGGTGAAAGCAGTTTTTTCTTGGTCGTCCGAGTGAATTAGGACCTGGTTGTAGCCCGAGAAACCATCCAACAGATATATCCAACTAGACCCGACAACTATTTGCAGGATGTGGTCGATTTTCGGCAAGGGGTAATTGTCCTTCAGGGATGCTTTATTCAGATTTTGAAAATCTATGCAGAGTCTGATTTCCCCGGTTTTCTTACGTGTAGGGACAAGATTAGAGACCCACTTGGAAAAACGCAATGGAACTATGATCTTGGCATCGTACATTTTCTTGATTTCTTTTTCTATCAGAGGGAGCAACTTGGGATTTATCCTCCTAAGTTTCTGCCTAAAAGGTTTTTGGTCTTCTTTTATTAGAATCCTGTGTTGTATGATGCTAGTATCATAGGCTTTCAAATCTTCATAGCCCCAGGAAAAAACATCTGAATACTCTTTGAACAGCTCAATGTATTTGAGCTTTTGTTCTGGGGGTAACGATTTGGACAGTTTGACCATCCTAGGTTTCTCCTCAGTCGCTATATTACAATATTCTACCTCTTGTCCATGGGATTCTATTTTTGGTTTCTTGGCTACATCGTCACTATCAAACAAGTCTTCTAAAGGAACCAGACGTCTAGGCAAAATATTTCTTTTCAAATGTAAAACGTCAGCATCCAATTCATCATCGCCTAATTCTTCTGACTCTACTGTATTTACACTATCAATTTCAAAATCCAAACTATTTACATTTTCATCTTCATTATCTAAATCTATATAAGTACATTCAAAATCGTTCTTGCATTGCAGAAAGTCTTCTATCTAATCATCATTTCCAAACACCTGCCAATACCTGATATTGTCGGGAACGGTCGATCTTCATTTCACCTCAACAGTATATGGGCGAGTTGGGCGGAAAGGAATCTTACAGGTGGCTGCTGATGTAGCCAATCCGTCGGCTAGAATGTTCTGTCCTCTCGGCATTACCTGCAAGTCAACTTCATTAAAACACCTTAAAGCATCAAGAACAACGTTACTATAAGCTCTAAGACGTGGGTGTTTTGCAGCGTACTCACCTTTGACTTGCTTGATTATTAATTCAAAGTCACCTCTTACCATTATTTTCTTTGCACCAACTTTTTTCAAAAGTTTCAGGCCGAGCATCAAAGCTCATACTCAGCAATATTGTTAGTACATTGAAAATTTAGTTTGTAAGAATGATTTTTCGAATACCTTTTTCTGTGATTATGCATCCAAACTCCTACTCCTGCTCCTTCTTTACTCACTGCTCCATCAAAATCCATGCTCCAGAAATCAGTGGGTAATTCTTCGGTTATCACGTTCTTCATCTTCGCTACCTCAATGCTTTATGGGCCTTCAGCTTGACTAGATGTGTCTTCCATCAGCTGAGTTTCTGGCTCTTCCGTGTCACCATCAGTGTACAAGATGAACGAATCTAAATCGGAATGTGTAGAGTAGAGGGGATAATTGTCAGGTTTCTCTTGGCTACTGACCATATACTTCATCAATGTTTCTCTGTATAGCCTCCTCTGTTGCCCAAACATAGAGATTGTAGCATAAGACATATCCAACTACAAGGTTCCTTTCAGCTTCGCCCCCCAAGACCGCGATAGCAACATTCCATACTTCGGAGGCATGTCTGCAACCACCACATCCATTACCATGCTCTTCGCAGGATGTTAGCACTCTGTAATTTGCCTAAGGCTGCTGAGGCAATCACAGAGGTAACCTCGAACCACTTCGAGTCTTGGATCTAGCCCTCCAAGACTCAGAGAGGGATCTCTCTTTTAGATTTAACTTGGTTTGTAAGGGATGGATTTTAGGTTAGCTAAGAAAGTAATGAAAATATGGAGTTTTTTATTTTAAAATGGTTAGTTTGGGACAGCAAGGAGGGCCATTGGGCAAATGGGGTCTGCGCTTTAAACAATGTGATTCACTCTCAGATCTGGAAAAATTTCTTTCACAGGGCAAGGTAGTGGCAATATTGGATCGAATTAAGTTTAGATGGCGTCGATTTAAGGAAGAAATAGAGGAGGAAAAATCCAGGCAAAGGAGCAGCTAAGAATTCCTAAACTAGATTTTTAGAGGATAAACATAAAGATTATCACAAGCTCAGAGGCAGAGTATCTGCTGATAAATTCTGCTTCTATTACTTTCCTTCTGATAATAAGAATTGAAAAAACAATTGGAAAGAGGACAAGAAAACACTTTAACAGAGGGAAAAAAAAAACACCACCAACATCCCCACACAGAAATCCTGTAAAAGAAAGCATACCATCACTGATTGATCATTTAATAATTACAGAGAAAAGAAGGTTTTCTAGCCATACACAACCCCTAGTCCAGCAATGAAAATTACACCCTCTTCAGGTCCAGCCAAAAAGAAAGGCATTTTACTGCTGAAAATCCACTCACACAGGTCAAAACCACCTCACACAGGTCTAACCCTATCCTCTCAGCCCAGTCGAGCCCTCTCTCTATCTTTTACAGGTGTATAAATAAGAAAACATATCTCAGTCCTCTACAAAGACTTGCATTCTACCTCTGCTTTCTCAAAATAGAAAAACAGTTACAAGAATAGACACTTGTCGACTATCTCTAAAACAAACAGGACAACAAATCAAAGGAAGGTTCCATTAACTAACTGTTGCTTGAAACATCTGGCACGTTGTCGTTTTTGCTTCTTTCTGTCACAAATTCACTTCCAAATGAGAGAAATCGTGTTTAAACGTCTTCCTGGAATAAAGGAAATCTCTTCCACCTCCCTGTAACTGTTGCTTCAACGCTGGGTTACTTTTCCACTTGTCATCTAACTATCGGGTGTTCTCTGTAATGAACTCCCTATTTTCCATATGTATGAGTCGTTGATAGTATGAATCTAATCTACTATTTTCTGTCTATGGCTATCTTTAACTAGAAAACAAATTATAAAATAAGTTTCCAAACGAACTATGCGGTCTCTTTGACACTGATTTGCCTTTAAACTGAGAATTTTGAACTGCTCTAGAGTCGGCTCTTTTGTCATACTTAGTTTGTTGTCTTGGTGTTTCCTTTGCTTCTCTTAATGCTTTATGATCAGAAGGGTTCCAATACTTTCTTCGCCAAGTTTCATGGGACTTAATACATCGTTCATTGACCTCTGAGTGAGTCAAAACTAAAATTGATGCTCCATTGTCACCTTGAGACTTTGTTTCTGCATCACATTCCTTTTAGTCTGTTTCTCAGAGCTCCTTTTCATTAATGCTCTAAGGACAAACTTGCACATCATTGTGGTAGTCTCATCTCTAGAATCAACATTCCTGCTTACTTGACTGGCACCAAAAATCATCATTACTAAGAAACCTCCATACCAAGTCTTCGCAGAATAGCACAGTTGAAATCCTGCTACTATACGAAGAATATGAGAGCATACTAGATGAAAAGGTTTTGATGGAAGGGACTTTAAACCACTGAGAAATGGTGGGGCTTCACTCTCAAGAGCAGCAGTTGCCTTGAAACCACTATCTTCATAGGCATAGGCATCCGTGAACTCCAGTACTACAGGAAGGCTTGACCATATGCAAAAATAATCAACGGGTGAGCATTTATATGGAAAAAGTAGTTCAGTAAGTGGTATTTTATAAGGTTGGCACCTTAAAATTACAGGTTCCCCAAATTTTGGTTTTGAGGTCCTCCTGTGTCTCACTGTATGTGAAGAATCCTCCTCTAAAAATTCTCCATCGTCAACATCTCCAGCACTTGCCATTCCATGTAAAGGATAATAGAGAACCTGCACCCAAAGTGTACATCGCTTGAACCCATATACACCTACAATTACACTGGTAAGTGCTGGTTCCTGAGAAATAAGATGATGCAACTGTCGAAAATCCTGAGGTGATCCATCCATAAAATGCATTGCACCAGTTAACCCAACTCGTATATCTACTCTGTTCATCTCTTGTTCTGTCAAATTAAGAACCTTCAAATGCAATGTTAGCCTTCCATCATTTGCAACTGTTAAATGGTAGGCTTCAACATAGCATGGATCGTTGCTTCCAGTTAGTGTGCACGCAGATGGTGGGGGCTTTACAAGATTTGAATCAATTACCTTTGTCAACAGAAGATTCAATTCACTAGGCACTGGTCTCCACAGCTCTTGAATGACTGTGCGGACCAAACCTTCCAGCTTCCTATCTTGTGTCATGGATGTTTTAGAATATTGAACTATAAGTTTGTGATGGCTGAAAGGATAGTCCCCTCTAGCTGCAGGAGCCCCTGCCCATCTCTCCCCTGGAGGATTTAAAATGTACTATATTATCTGCAATATAAGACGGCATTGGTGCTTGTTCACAAAATTTGATAAGTTGCTACTCCTGAAGTCTTCCAATTCTTTGGTAAGAAGTTGAGCTGCTCTTGAATACCGTGACCCCAAATGTTGTGCACATAGAAGAATTGTTTGAACATCTTGAAGTCTATTTGTAGCTGTGAGAGCTGAAGAATCCACACTGAACAGTGCTTTATGCATATTTGAAATGATAATATTTAAGAGGTCTTCAAAGCCATCTGCTAGCAACAGATCCAAACTTTCTAAGTCAAAATCAACATGTGGACAGAGCGTTGGTATAACCTTTGACACCTGCGCAGTCGCCTTCTATGCACGCGTGCTTCTCTGCGTGACACCTTGACTCTGGTTTCAAACACTTGGCAGAGGGGTTTAAACACTGTGTTCATATATTTTTTTATTCTCTGTGGGCAATATCCCACATTCATGTGGTAATTTGAAGTTTAGGTGATTATAAGAGCCAACCGTTATGTAGTCTTTTGATGAAGTGAGCTCGAGGCTTGGGCTTTGGAGTTTGGTGTCAGCGCTGGCTTGTGTGCTAGCTGTTTGTGCATGAAATAGCGCTTATCCTTGGTGTCGAGCATTCGGAGGTTGGCCCTAAGCCACTATAACTTTTTGCTGAAAAATATTTGGCAAAATATTTAAATTTTGATAAACAAGCCAAACTCTGCATAAAGGCCGAGGGGCCAAATTTGCTAAAAAGGACCAAATTTTGGAAAACAATCCAAGTTTGCATTTGCCCACCAGAATTAAACTTTTACCATTTCAAACCAATCCACCATTTTTTGCTAAAATGCACCGGAACTCGCTTTGAAGCTTGCACGCAGGTCCTCATTTTCTGCTTGGTGAGTGTCGAGCGCTTTCAGCCTCCTTCGCCATGCATCATGAGCAAACACATAAAGATTGAAATAGATAAATGTTATTCAGAACACTGATTCCCTATTATATAGGGTTTTAACATAGCTCCACCTGGGGAAGATAGCTCCGAAGGAGATGTCTAGAACCGCTGAAATCTTAATTTCGCCGACCAGTTGATCATTGGGCTGCCCCCAAACTGTAAACTGAAAATAAACTATGAAGAGACAAAAAAGAAGGTGCTCATCCTGATGAGCTTATTGGCGCATTCCTACCTACCCTACTTTGCTAATAGTTACTGCTTCAATCAGGTAATGAAAAAGTGCCAATGAATCCAACCCAGTAGTTGATCCCATGATGGGGCTCCCTCATCATGCTTGATGAAAATCAAAACTGAAATATGTAATGGAAACTGGTGATGGCTCGGGTCCTTGCAGAAAAAACATGTTTGAACAGTTATACTGAAAAGGAGCTCCATATAATTTGCAACCCGGTCAATAAATATATGATCTATTTGTTGATTCTCCGGGTATTCATTTAGCATTTTAACATGGATAATTTTCCCATTCGTGTCCTCAATATTAGACCATGACCGCAACTGTTCAACTTCAGACTTATGCTTGCAAACAAAATATTCATCAATCATAAAATCGAAAGATGATACAATATCTTTTGGTTTTGGAGACGTGAGTTTCTCATAAAATTGCTTTGGATGTTGGAAATTGTAAGACTGAATCTGAGTATTCAAAATCTCAATATCCCTTTCAAGTCTTTTAGCAAACAACTCGAGAAAACAAATTTTAACTTCATAAGAAAAAAAATTCGATTTCCAACAATGAAACACAGCTGTTAACGAAACTTCATCAATTTGAAAATCTGCTAACTCACCCCTGCATTCTTCTATGTCTTCACGAGATATAGGATTTGCCACATACCTTGTCATCTTGAAGCATCATCAAGGCATTGAAATCTGGATTCTTCAGCAGTGAAGTCGCTTGTGAACATTGAAGCTTGGGATCTTGAACAATGGAGTCGCAAGGTGAATGGTACAGCCTTCCTGTGTTTGGCTTCTGTTCACCATCAGAAGTCAAATCTGAACTTGAAGTGCACCTCTGGAGAAGTCCCCAGTGGAGTCGCCAAAAATGTTAGCACTTGGTAAATTTCCTAGAGGTTGAAAAAGAAGAAATCTACAAAGGTAACTTTATCCAACCGCTTTTAAAGCTGGGATCTATCCCTTCCAACTTCAGAGAGGGATCTCTCTATATGATTTAGCTTTGTTTTTAATTCAGATATTAGGCTAGGTAAAGAAAACTGTAGGTTTTGTTGTCAAAGTGTTTTTAAATTGGTTGAGACAGTATACACATCCATTGGGCTATGGGGTCTGTATTTAATTAAATATGAGATACAACCAGAAATGACAAAAGAAGACTTCCACAAGGTGAGATAATATACTCACTAGATCTTTTAGTAGCTTAAATGATGGATAGAAGAAAATATACGAAAGATAAATTCAACTAAGAAGCAGTTAAGAATTTCTTAATGGAAAACATCAGAAGATAAACATTTAAAATCTTTAGAATCGGAAATAGGGTATCTAAGATAAATCCTGCAACATACGTTACTCTTAAAGATTAGTTTCAGAAAACAATATGATCACAAAGAAAGAAAAACATTCAACTTAGGAAATCAACATCACTAGTGAATACACGCAATAATCCTGTAAAAGTGCCTCCTTTTATTAATGGCAGATCTCTTCAAAAATAGTACAGTCTGATAGCGATAAGGTGTGTGAATCAACAACCCTCAATACTTCGAAAGGTGAAGTATTTATAATTCCAAAATACAACCGTTCCTGTCATAACTGATCAGGACGTGCTCATTCTATTTTTAGTGTAACTAATTTAACTAATCAAAACTGCTTGATGACTTGGTACAACTGCATGCGGAATTTCTGGGGTAGGCCATTGGAGAGGTTCCTGCGCAACCTCTTCTAACTGGACAGGTGACTGGACCTGGACAACTCATCTGCTAATCGAGCATATCGCAGAGTTCCTCCCATCTGATATGACTAGGCATAGTGACTTTGAGCAGTCTCCGATGCACTTCATCCATTTTCGTACATTTAGCAAACCTGGGCTTTGTGAGGAATATGTATCGAATCTCATGTTGGATACTGATGTCCAACTGAAGGGCGTCCAAGAATGCTTTGCTAGTGATGCTCCCTTGTATGCCAGCAAACTTCGAACTGTCTTTAGACACTTCGAACAGTCTCTTTTTGTAATCTGGGAGTGTCATCAGTTTATCATTAATAACCTTTAGATCGGGGAGACCTTTCTTCTGGAAAGCCTCGATCTTGCTGAAGAACCTTTGTACTCCTTGGTCCATGACTTGAACCTTTTCTTCCAGCTGAAGCATTAGGCTTCTCTTGCTTAAAACCCTTTTTACTTCAAGTATGGTCTCTGTTCTGTCCTCGATCTTTAGTTCTTCTAGTTCTTCTCTGGTCTTAGAATTTAGGAACTCGATGATCTCATTTGCTTATGTTGACATGTCTCCCAATTCTACTCTAATATTCTCAATGGCCTGTTTGCTCCTCTGGACCAGCTCGTTCTGCTCGAACATAATTTGGATCATTGGACCTATCTCATTTATGGACTTTATGATGCCTGTCCATACATTCTCTTTGACCTCAACCGAAGTCTTCCCTGCCACTGTTTGCTTTTGGAGCTGCAGTAGTTATTTCCTGAGCTACTCAGTTACCTGCTTTTCTTTAGATAGACTGGTTTGGAAAGAAGTTTTGATCTCTTGGAGGTTCTCAACTTCTTTCTTAAGTCTCTTGATTTCTATCTCTTTCAGGTTCATCTTCTCCATGGATTTGGCAAGGTCGACTGTCCCTTCTTGTGGTGTCACTGGTGTTGCAGACGGGATTGTTGTCACTGGTGCTGTGCTTGCTCCTGAGATAGGAATGGCACTCAATGGAATGAATTCCATTGGCTTCATCTTCTCTTTCTCTTTTAGTAATCTCTCCATCTCAACCTCCATCTCTTTGAGTTGTGCATTCTGCTCCATGAGCAGCTTGAGCATTTCGTCCTTCTCGCCTTCCTCCTCTACTATCTCCTTAGCCTGTGAGTCTTCTGTGGGCGGGAGTTTCAACTGTTTCCTCTAGGAAGCAATGTCTGCATTCTTTTTCTTTATCATCTCCTCTGCAGATTTGACATTTCAAGGATTGTAGCCGATCTTGAGGACTAGCTCCTCCAAAGTTTTGATTCTGTTGTCCTTCGCGAAAGATGATATCTTCTCCAGCTTGAGCTGCGTTTGAGCATTATTCAATGATACCTGAAATTTTTCTGTAGAAGCTGAAGCATGTGCCAATGTGTGAAAAATTATCTCCCCTGTTTGTTTGTGCAGATCCATCTGATCTGCTGGATGCATGTCCTTCGCCTGGAATTCGAAGGTGGCCCTCTTGTAGTCTGAGATCACCTTGGGATCCGATACCTGGGCTTGGAGGTAGGCCATGTGCATCCTACCATTTTCTGTGTCAAATGAAGATAGCAACCTGTGCTGCGCAGTTGACGACTGCTTCCGAAACTGGGCATAAGTACTGTTGGTGAGGGTCTGGTTCCTTTTCTTGATCAACTCATATTTCTCGAAAATGCCCAACTTGGGCCCAGTCTTGCCTGGTTGAGTATCGAGGGGAGAATCTGTGGATTTCTTCGGTACTGCTGGGGTGATTTCTTTATGCTGGCTCGAATCGAAAGATGGAATGACAAGCTTGGTTATTGTGGTAGGAGGGACTTCTAATTCTCTAGTTGGACCAGGAACTGAGATTGTTTTGGGCCTCTTAGTATACAACTTGAACTCTTCAGAAGATACCTCTGTGACAGGCGAAGATGAATCCTGTCGAGGCCTTTTTTCCTTAGGGACCTGAGGTGTGGTCTTTGGTGGCACAGTGGTCGGGGGAACCTGTTGTTCCACTTCAATCAAAGTATCAGGCACCCACACCGTCTGATTTGCAAACTTTTCGATCTCAGGCTTGGACTCATGTACATACGGGATATTCTTATTTTTCACCCTCATTTCTAAAATGATCCCGCATGGATCATAGTGCCATGGGAAACTTAAGAAAAAATTCATCTCTCTCAACATCCGGTCCGCTTCTTCTCTGGTGCCATGACTGTTGCAAATGAAAGAGCCTATCTGCCCCTTGATGCACAGCTGCTGCTTTTTCTTCAATGAGACGAAATGAATGTCGTCTGAATTCATAATCTGTCTAATATACTCTAATGCAAAGATTCTTACCGGCACGTACTTTGGCAGCTTGTAGGGTGCCAATTCACACTCGAAAACTCTGATCTCAGTGTGGTTTTGATACAAGTACTAGTCCCATGTCTTTGCATTGTCCGAGAGATGCAGAATTCTCTGGACCTTGTCATTTATTCGTGGCGCTAGCCTGCTGCTCAACATGCTTACCACCGGGTGATAGAAAAGATCAATGAAAACCTTGAAGCTATACTCTGTGGAGTTACGCTTCAGCAAAGAAGTCCATGCTGTGACTGGTTGAGGCCTTCCATATTCGTCCATCTTCTGCATGGAGAAACTGAATTTATCTGCTTGAAAGTAAATGAACATGTACGCCAGTATAGAAGAATATTTGAACATGCCCTCTGTGCCAAAATTCACGAACTGTTCGTGAATATTGTCAGCCAAGAAGGTGTTATAATCTAACTACGTTGTGGGTTTTTCATCATTTGAGAAAATGGATAGAAAACCTAGGATGGGCTCATCTACCCATTGGTCGGAATAGTAACCTAGCAGGGCACAAAGGGAGGAAATGACTTGGTTTCCCTTGGTGGAGAACATGGATGACGGGTAAGGGTGATTTGTGGGAGGGAATTGAGCGGAAGTGGGGAGGAAGAGCTTGAATATTTGAGCTCTCTGGGGAAAGGTCATTTTATGATACAACTCTGTAAGGATTTCTAGGTTGAATGGAGCCACCGAGTCTGCACGGGGAATCTGCATCATTTGGTCTATGTCTTCGGGAGTGATGAAAAACAGGGTGTCTCCAGATGAGGATACGACGGCTCTCTGTTCGGGAATATAATGAGCTTGGCATTTTAGCGCAAATTCAGGGAAATGGTGGATCTGGGGAAAAAGGTAAAGGGGAAAATTGGACTCCCAGAGTCCAATTTCATCGCTCTGGTCCAGGAACACTTCCCAGAGCCATGACTGGAGGTCTGAAAAATCCAAGTCGCAAATGGTATCTGCGATCAGTCGATCTTTCTCGACCAATGGGATTTTGTCCAAGTCGACAGGAGGCGGGAGAGAAGGATTCTCCTCTCCTTCTATCTGTCTTGGATTTGGCGCCATCTCTTGCAACAGTACCTACAAATAAAACTGGGTTAGTGGGGTCGACTGACAATGGATGAAGGTGATGGAAAAACAATGGAGGCGTAAGAGGTAAAAATTCTGGTGCGATGGACGCTTAGTGAATGAAGGAGAAAAACTATAGTTTTATTTAAAACTGGGTTCGACTGGGCTGAGAGGATAGGGTCAGACCTGTGTGAGGTGGTTTCGACCTGTGTGAGTTGGTTTTCAGCAGTAAAATGCCTTTATTTTTGGTTGGACCTGAAGAGGGTGTAATTTTCATTGCTGGACTGTGGGTTGTGTATGGCTAGAAAACCTTCTTTTCTCTGTAATTATTAAATGATCAATCAGTGATGGTATGCTTTCTTTTACAAGATTCCTGTGTGGGGATGTTGGTGGTGTTTTTTTTTTTTCCTCTGTTAAAGTGTTTTCCTGTCCTCTTTCCAATTGTTTTTTCAATTCTTATTATCAGAAGGAAAGTAATAGAAGCAGAATTTATCAACAGATACTCTGCCTCTGAGCTTGTGATAATCTTTATGTTTATCCTCTAAAAAGCTAGTTTAGGAATTCTTAGCTGCTCCTTTGCCTGGTTTTTTCCTCCCCTATTTCTTCCTCAACTCGACGCCATATAAACTTAATTCGATCCAATATTGCCACTACCTTTCCCTGTGAAAGAACTTTTTCCAGATCTGAGAGTGAATCACATTGTTTAAAGCGCAGACCCCATCCATTATGTTAGCACTTGGTAAATTTCCTAGAGGTTGAAAAAGAAGAAATCTACAATGGTAACTTTATCTAACCGCTTTTAAAGCTGGGATCTAGCCCTTCCAGCTTCAGAGAGGGATCTCTCTATATGATTTAGATTTGTTTTTAATTAAGATATTAGGCTAGGTAAAAAAAACTGTAGGTTTTGTTGTCAAAGTGTTTTTGAATTGGTTGAGACAGTCTACACATCCAATGGGCTATGGGGTTAGTATTTAATTAAATATGAGATACAACCAGAAACGACAAAAGAAGACTTCCACAGGGCGAGATAATATACTCACTAGATCTTTTAGTAGCTTAAATGATGGATAGAAGAAAAGATAAGAAAGATAAATTCAACTAAGAAGCAGTTAAGAATTTCTTAATGGAAAACATCAGAAAATAAACATTTTAAATTGTTAGAATCGGAAACAGGGTATCTAAGATAAATCCTACAACATACGTTACTCTTAAAGATTAGTTTCAGAAAACAATATGATCACAAAGCAAGAAAAACATTCAACTTAGGAAATCAACATCACCAGTGAATACACTCAAGAATCCTGTAAAAGTGCCTCCTTTTATTAATGGCAGATCTCTTCAAAAATAGTACAGTCTGATAGCGATAGGGTGTGTGAATCAAAAACCCTCAATAATTCGAAAGGTGAAGTATTTATAATTCCAAAATACAAACGTTCCTGTCATAACTGATCAGGACGTGCTCATTCTATTTTTAGTCTAACTAATTTAACTAATCAAAACTACTTGATGACTTGGTACAACTGCATGCGGAATTTCTGGGGTAGGTCGTTGGTGAGGTTCCTGCGCAACCTCTTCTGACTGGATAGGTGACTGGACCTGGATAGCTCATATGCTAATCGAGCAGATCGCAGAGTTCCTCCCATCTGATATGACTAGGCACAGTGACTTTGAGCAGTCTCCGATACACTTCATCCATTTCCGTATATTTAGAAAACGTGGGCTTTGTGAGGAATATGTATCGAATCTCATGTTGGATACTGATGTCCAACTGAAGGGCATCCAAGAATGCTTTTCCAGTGATGCTCCCTTGTATGCCAGCAAACTTCGAACTGTCTTTAGACACTTCGGACAGTGTTTTTTTGTAATCTGGGAGTGTCATCAGTTTATCATTAATAACCTTCAGACCGGGGAGACCTTTCTTCTGGAGAGCCTCGATCTTGCTGAAGAACCTTTGTACTCCTTGGTCCATGACCTGAAGATTTTCTTCCAGCTGAAGCATTAGGATTCTCTTGGTTAAAACCCTTTTTACCTCAAGTATGGTCTCTGTTCTGTCCTCGATCTTTAGTTCTTCTAGTTCTTCTCTGGTCTTAGAATTTAGGAACCTGATGATCTCATTTGCTTGTGTTGGCATGTCTCCCAATTCTACTCTAATCTTCTCAATGGCCTGTTTGCTCCTCTGGACCAGCTCATTCTACTCGAGAATAATTTGGATCATTGGCCATATCTCATTTATGGACTTTATGATGTCTGTCCATACATTCTCTTTGACCTCAGCAAAAGTCTTCCCTGCCACTGTTTGCTTTTGGAGCTGCTGTAGTTCTTTTCTGAGCTTCTCAGTTACCTGCTTTTCTTTAGATAGAATGGTTTGGAAAGAATTTTTGAACTCTTGGAGGTTCTCAAATTATTTCTTAAGTCTGTTGATTTATGTCTCTTGCAGGTGCATCTTCTCCATGGATTTGGCAAGGTCGACTGTCCCTTCTTGTGGTGTCACTGGTGTTGCAGATGGGATTGCTGTCACTGGTGTTGTGCTTGCTCATGAGATAGGAATGGCACTCAATGGAATGACTTCCATTGGCTTCATCTGCTCTTTCTCTTTTAGTAATCTCTCCATCTCAGCCTCCATCTCTTTGAGTTGTGCATTATGCTCCATGAGAAGCTTGATCATTTCGTCCTTCTCACCTTCCTTCTCTGCTATCTCCTTAGCCTGTGAGTCTTATGTGGGCAGGAGTTTCAACTGTTTCCTCAAGGAAGTGATGTCTGCATTCTTTTTCTTTATCATCTCCTCTGCAGCTTTGACATTTCAAGGATCGTAGCCGATCTTGAGGACTAGCTCCTCCAAAGTTTTGATTCTATTGTCCTTCGCGAAAGAAGATATCTTCTCTAGCTTGAGCTGCGTTTGAGCATTATTCAATGATACCTGAAATTTTGTTGTAGAAGCTGAATCATGTGCCAATGTGTGAAAAACCATCTCCCCTATTTATTTGTGCAAATCCATCTGATCTGCTGGATGCACATCCTTCACCTGGAATTCAAAGGTGGCCCTCTTGTAGTCTGAGATCACCTTGGGATCCGATACCTAGGCTTGGAGGTAGGCCATGTGCATCCTACCCTTTTCTGTGTCAAATGCAGACAACAGCCTGTGCTTCGCAGTTGACGATTGCTTCCAAAACTAGGCATAAGTACTGCTGGTGATGGTCTAGTACCTTTTCTTGATCAACTCGTACTTCTCGAAAATGCCCAACTTGGGCCCAGTCTTGCCTGGCTGAGTATCCAGAGGAGAATCTTTGGATTTCTTCGGTACTGCTGGTGTGATTTCTTTATGGTGGCTCGAACCGAAAGATGGAATGACAGGCTTGGTTACTATGGTAGGAGGGACTTCTAATTCTCCAGTTGGACCGGGAACTGTGGTTGTTTTGGGCCTCTTAGTATGCAACTTGAACTCTTCAGAAGATACCTCTGTGACAGGCGGAGATGAATCCTGTCAAGGCATTTTTTCCTTAGGGACCTGAGGTGTGGTCACTGGTGGCACTATGAACAGGGGAACCTGCTGTTCCACTTCGATCAAAGTATCAGGCACCCACACCGTCTGATTTGCAAACTTTTCGATCTCGGGCTTGGACTCATGTACATACGGGATATTCTTATTTTTCACCCTCATTTCTGAAATGATCCCGCATGGATCATAATGCCATGTGAAACTTAAGAAAAACTTCATCTCTCTCAGCATCCGGTCTGCTTCTTTATCGGCGCCATGACTGTTGCAGATGAAAGAGCCTATCTACCCCTTGATGCGCAGCTGCTTCTTTTTCTTCAATGAGACGAAATGAATGTCGTCTGAATTCATAATATCTCTAATATACTCTAATGAAAAGATTCTTACCGGCACGTACTTTGGCAGCTTGTAGGGTGCCAATTCACACCTGAAAACTCTGATCTCAGTGTGGTTTTGATACAGGTACCAGTCCCCTGTCTTTGCATTGTCCGAGAGATGCAGAATTCTCTGGACCTCATCATTTATTCATGGCGCTAGCTTGCCGCTCAACATGCTTACCACCGGGTGATAGAAAAGATCAATAAAAACCTTGAAGCTATACTCTGTGGAGTTACGCTTCAACAAAAAAGTCCATGCTGTGATTGACTGAGGCCTTCCATCTGCATCCATCTTCTGCATGGAGAAACTGAATTTATCTGCTTGAAAGTAAATGAACATGTACGCCAGTATAGAAGAATATTTGAACATGCCCTTTGTGCCAAAATTCATGAACTGTTCGTGAATATTGTCGGCCAAGAAGGTGTTGTAATCGAACTGCGTTGTGGGCTTTTCATCATTTGAGAAAATGGATAGAAAACCCAGGATGGGCTCATCTACCCATTGGTCAGAATAGTAACCTAGCAGGGCACAAAGGGAGGAAATGACTTGGTTTCCCTTGGTGGAGAAAATGGATGACGGGTAAGGGGGATTTGTGGAAGGGAATTGAGCGGAAGTGGGGAGGAAAAGCTCGAATATATGAGCTCTCTGGGGAAAATTCATTTTCTGATACAGCTCTGTAAAGATTTCTAGTTTGAACGGAGCCGCAAAGTCTGCACAGGGAATCTGTATCATTTGGTCTGTCTTCAGGAGTGATGAAAAACAGGGTGTCTCCGGATGAGGATACGATGGCTCTCTGTTCGGGAATATAATGAGCTTGGAATTTCAGCGCGAATTCAGGGAAATGGTGGATCTAGGGAAAAAGGTAAAGGGGAAAATTGGACTCCCAGAGTCCAATTTCATCGCTTTGGTCCAAGAACACTTCCCGGAGCCATGACTGGAGGTTTGAAAAATCGAAGTCGCAAATGGTATCTACGATCAGTCGGTCTTTGTCGGCCAATGGGATTTTGTCCAAGTCGACAGGAGGCAGGAGAAAAGGATTCTCCTCTCCTTCTACCTGTCTTGGCTTTGGCACCATCTCTTGCAACAGTACCTACAAATAAAACTAGGTTAGTGGGGTCCACTGACAGTGGATGAAGGTGAAGGAAAAACAATGGAGGTGTAAGAGGTAAAAATTCTAGTGCGATGGACGAATAGTGAATGAAGGAGGAAAACGGTAGTTTTATTTAAAACTGGGGTCGATTGGGCGCGGGAGACAGGTCAGCAGGATAACGGGTATGTTATCCTGTAATAAATGGACAACGGGCCACTTGGGGGTGAGATGGCAAGTGACGGTGGCCCAAACATACAGACGAGTGACGTGGAGGCCAGGGATTGGTGGTAAAAGTCGCAATAAAGGGATGGTCATGAGTGAAAGGGGTGAGGGACTGACAGCAGGGACTAACAACAGTTATGGGATGGGACTCGACTCGGGAGCAAGTGGAACAAGTGGGAGATGACGTCCCTGAGTGACGGGGGTTGTCAGATGGCATATGGTGAAAAGACTTCAGGACCAATAGATTTGCGCCACCTATGACAAGGGGCCTGCCGGAGAGAATATCCATTTCGGACCCCCCCCCCTTGATTAAAAGCAGAACATTAGGGGGGGTCTGAAAACCTTTTTAGACAGTTGATCTCTGCACCCGTTTCCAAGCCACAGATCTTAGTGTGCTCTTTAATACTCATTTTGGACCCCTCCCCTTCCATTAAAGGCAGAACGGACGGGGGGGTCCGTAATCAAATCTGGATCGTGGATTCACACGCTCGTTTCTGGACCGTCTAGATAAAAGCAGAATGGTCGGGGGGGTCCGGAAAGATTTGTGAGTCGTAGATCTGAGCGCCGTGATTTAGACCGTCAAAAAGTGCAGGGAACATAAATTGGGAGTGGAGAACACATGTGCTGGGAAAAAACTTAGGATAAGTGTGTTTTATGGGTTTTTTCCCCCAAATTTCAAAAGACACCACCATGGGGTTTCGAACAAACATCTTTTAAGCATTAGGAACATGATGAAATCTTGACCTCTAGCTGATTTTATTGGAATGGAGAAAATGAAACAACTAACCTACATGCTAACCTATCTTCCTAGGACAATTAACCTAGATTAAACTGTTGGGTTAAGACATTACTCTACCTTAGGGCTATCTGACCAAGATTAGACAGTCTGGTCAGATTTATTCACTAATCTAACCTAAGGGCTATCTGACCAAGATTAGACAGTCTAGTCGGATTTATTCACTAATCTAACCTATCAACATTAAATTTAAAAAGAACTTGGCAGTTGAGGCAATCACAGAGGTAACCTCGAACCACTTCGAGTCTTGGATCTAGCCCTCCAAAACTCAGAGTGGGATGTCTCTTTTAGATTTAACTTGGTTTGTAAGGGATGGATTTTAGGCTAGCTAAGAAAGTAATGAAAATATGGATTTTTTTATTTTAAAATGGTGAGTTTGGGACAGCAAGGAGGGCCATTGGGCAAATGGGGTCTGCACTTTAAACAATGTGATTCACTCTAAGATCTGGACAAATTTCTTTCAGAGGGCAAGGTAGTGGAAATATTGGATCGAATTAAGTTTAGATGGCGTCGATTTGAGGAAGAAATAGGGGAGGAAAAATCCAGACAAAGGAGCAGCTAAGAATTCCTAAACTAGCTTTTTACAGGATAAACATAAAGATTATCACAAGCTCAGAGGCAGAGTATCTGCTAATAAATTCTGCTTCTATTACTTTCCTTCTGATAATAAGAATTGAAAAAACAATTGGAAAGAGGACAGGAAAACACTTTAACAGAGGAAAAAAAAAAACCACCACCAACATCCCCACACAGGAATCCTGTAAAAGAAAGCATACCATCACTAATTGATCATTTAATAATTACAGAGAAAAGAAGGTTTTCTGGCCATACACACCCCATAGTACAACAATGAAAATTACACCCTCTTCAGGTCCAGCCAAAAAGAACGACATTTTACTGCTGAAAACCCACTCACACAGGTTGTAACCACCTCACACAGGTCTGACCCTATCCTCTCAGCCCAGTCAAACCCTCTCTCTATCTTTTACAGGTGTATAAATAAGAAAACATATCTCAGTCCTCTCCAAAGACTTGCATTCTACCTCTGCTTTCTCAAAATAGAAAAACAGTTACAAGAATAGACACATGTCGACTATCTCTAAAACAAACAGGACAACAAATCAAAGGAAGGTTCCATTAACTAACTGCTGCTTGAAAGATCTGGCACACTGTCATTTTTGCTTCTTGTTGTCACGAATTCGCTTCCAAATGAGAGAAATCATGTTTAAACCTCTGCCTGGAATAAAGGAAATCTTTGGCACCTCCTTGTAACTGTTGCTTCAATGCTGGGTTACTTCGCCACTTGTCATCTAACTGTCCGTTGTTCTCTGTAATGAACTCCCTGTTTGCCATATGTATGAGCCGCTAATAGTATGAAACTAGTCTACTATTTTCTGTCTATGGCTATCTTTAACTAGAAAACAAATTATAAAATAAGTTTCCAAACGAACTATGCAATCTCTTTGACATTGATTTGCCTTTAAACTGAGAATTTTGAACTACTCTAGAGTCGGCTCTTTCGTCATACTTAGTTTGTTTTATTGGTGTTTCCTTTGCTTCTCTTAATGCTTTATGATCAGAAGGGTTCCAATACTTTCTTCGTCGAGTTTCATGGGACTTAATAGGTCATTCATTGACCTCTGAGTGAGTCAAAACTGAAACTGATGCTCCATTGTCACCTTGAGACTTTGTTTCTGCTTCACATTCCTTTTAGTCTGTTTCTCAGAGCTCCTTTTCATTGATGCTATAAGGAAAAACTTGCACATCATTGTGGTAGTCTCATCTTCAGAATCAACATTCCTGCTTACTTCACTGGCACAAAAAATCATCATTCCTAAGAAACCTCCATACCAAGTCTTTGCAGAATAGCACAGTTGAAATCCTGCTACTGTACGAAGAATATGAGAGCATACTAAATGAAAAGGTTTTGATGGAAGGGAATTTAAACCAATAAGAAATGGTGGGGCTTCACTCTCAAGAGTAGCAGTTGCCTTGAAACCACTATCTTCATAGGCATAGGCATCCGTGAACTCCAGTACTGCAGAAAGGCTTGGCCATATGCGAAAATACTCAACGGGCGAGCATTTATATGGAAAAAGTAGTTCAGTAAGTGGTATTTTATAAGGTTGGCACCTTAAAATTACAGCTTCCCCAAATTCTGGTTTTGAGGTCCTCCTGTGTCTCACTGTATGTGAATAATCCTCCTCTAAAAATTCTCCATCGTCAACATCTCCAGCACTTTCCATTCCATGTAAAGGATAATAGAGAACCTGCACCCAAAGTGCACATCACTCGAACCCAGATACACCTACAGTTACACTGGTAAGTGCTTGTTCCTGAGAAACAAGATGATGCAACTGTCGAAAAGCCTGAGGTGATCCATCCATAAAATGCAATGCACCAGTTAACCCAACTCGTATATCTACTATGTTCAGCTCTTGTTCTGTCAAATTAAGAACCTTCAAATGCAATGTTAGCCTTCCATCATTTGCATCTGTTAAATGGTAGGCTTCAACATAGCATGGATCGCTACTTCCAGTTAGTGTGCACGCAGATGGTGGGGCTTTACAAGATTTGAATCAATTCCCTTTGTCAACAGAAGAGTCAATTCACTAGGCACTGGTCTCCACAGCTCTTGAATGACTGTGCGTACCAAACCTTCTAGCTTCCTATCTTGTGTCGTGGATGTTTCAGAATATTGAACTGTAAGTTTGTCATGGTTGAAAGGATAGTCCCCTCTAGCTGCAGGAGCCCCTGCCCATCTCTCCCTGGAGGAGTTAAAATGTACTATATTATCTACAATATAAGACGGCATTGGTGCTTGTTCACAAAATTTTCTAAGTTGCTACTCTTGAAGTCTTCCAATTCTTTGGTAAGAAGTTGAGCTGCTCTTGAATACCGTGACCCCAAATGTTGCGCACATAGAAGAACTGCTTGAACATCTTGAAGTCTATTTGTAGCTGTGAGAGATGAAGAATCCACACTGAACAGTACTTTATGCATATTTTAAATGATAATATTTAAGAGGTCTTCAGGGCCATCTGCCAGCAACAGATCCAAACCTTCTAAGTCAAAATCAACATTTGGACAGAGCGTTGGTATAACCTTCGACACCTGCGCAGTCGCCTTCTATGCACGCGTGCTTCTCTACGCGACACCTTGACTCTGGTTTCAAACACTTGGCAGAGGGTTTTAAACGCTGCGTTTTATATATTTTTTTATTCTCTCTAGGCAATATCCCACATTCACGTGGTAATTTGAAGTTTAGGTGATTATAAGAGCAAACTGTTATGTAGTCTTTTGATGAAGTGAGCCTGAGGCTTGGGCTTTGGGGTTTGGTGTTGGCGCTGGCTTGTGTGCTAGTTGTTGGTGCATGAAATAGCGCTTATTCTTGGTGTCGAGCATTCGGAGGTTGGCCCTAAGCCACTATAACTTTTTAATGAAAAATATTTGGCAAAATATTTAAATTTTGATAAACAAGCCAAACTTTGCATAAAGGCCGAGGGGCCAAATTTGCTAAAAAGGACCAAATTTTGGCAAACAAACCAAGTTTGCATTTGCCCACCAGAATTAAACTTTTACCATTTCAAACCAATCCACCATTTTTTGCTAAAATGCACCGGAACTCGCTTTGAAGCTCACACGCAGGTCCTCATTTTCTGCTTGGTGAGTATCGAGTGCTTTTAGCCTCCTTCGCCATGCATCATGAGCACACATAAAGACTAAAATAGATAAATGTTATTCAGAACACTGATTCCCTATTATATAGGGTTCTAACATAGTCTCCACCTAGGGAATATAGCTCCGAAGGAGATGTCTAGAACCGCTGAACTCTGAATTTCGCTGACCAGCTGATCATTGGGCTGCCCCCAAATTGTAAACTGAAAATAAACTATGAAGAGACAAAAAAGAAGGTGCTCATCCTGATGAGCTTATTGGCGCATTCCTACCTACCCTACTTTGCTAACAGTTACTGCTTCAATCAGGTAATGAAAAAGTGCCAATGAAGCCAACCCAGCAGTTGATCCCATGATTGGGCTCCCTCATCATGCTTGATGAAAATCAAAACTGAAATATGTAATGGCAACTGGTGATGGCTCAGGTCCTTGCAGAAAAAACATGTTTGAACAGTTATACTGAAAAGGAGCTCCATATAATTTGCAACCGGGTCAATAAATATATGATCTATTTGTTGATTCTCCGGGTATTCATTTATCATTTTAACATGGATAATTTTCCCATTCGTGTCCTCAATATTAGACCATGACTGCAACTGTTCAACTTCAGACTTATGCTTGCAAAAAAAATATTCATCAATCATAAAATCGAAAGATGATACAATATCTTTTGGTTTTGGAGACGTGAGTTTCTCATAAAATTGCTTTGGATGTTGGAAACTGTAAGACTGAATCTGAGTATTCAAAATATCAATATCCCTTTCAAGTCTTTCAGCAAACAGCTCAAGAAAACAAATTTTAACTTCATAAGAAAAAAATTTCAATTTCCAACAATGAAACACGACTGTTAACGAAACTTCATCAATTTTAAAATCTTCTAACTCACCCCTGCATTATTCTATGGCTTCACGAGATATAGGATTTTCCACATACCTTTTCATCTTGAAGCATCATCAAGGCATTGAAATCTGGATTCTTCAGCAGTGAAGTCGTTGTGAACTTTGAAGCTTGGGATCTTGAACAATGGAGTCACCAGGTGAATGGTACAACCTTCCTGTGTTTGGCTTCTGCTCACCATCAGAAGTCAAATCTGAACTTGAAGTGCACCTCTGGAGAAGTCCCCAGTGGAGTCGCCAAAAATGTTAGCACTCTGTAATTTGCCTAAGGCTGCTGAGGCAATCACATAGATAACCTCGAACCACTTCGAGTCTTGGATCTAGCCCTCCAGGACTCAGAGAGGGATCTCTCTTTTAGATTTAAATTGGTTTGTAAGGGATGGATTTTAGGCTAGCTAAGAAAGTAATGAAAATATGGAGTTTTTGATTTTAAAATGGTTAGTTTGGGACAGAAAGGAGGTCCATTGGGAAAATGGGGTCTACGCTTTAAATAATTTGATTCACTCTCAGATCTGGACAAAGTTCTTTCACAGGGCAAGGTAGTGGCAATATTGGATCGAATTAAGTTTAGATGGCGTCGATTTGAGGAAGAAATAGGGGAGGAAAAAGCCAGGCAAAGGAGCAGCTAAGAATTCCTAAACTATATTTTTAGAGGATAAACATAAAGATTATCACAAGCTCAGAGGCAGAGTATCTACTGATAAGTTTTGCTTCTATTACTTTCCTTCTGATAATAAGAATTGAAAAAACAATTGGAAAGAGGACAGGAAAACACTTTAACAGAGGAAAAAAAAAAACACCACCAACATCCCCACATAGGAATCCTGTAAAAGAAATCATACCATCACTGATTGATCATTTAATAATTACAGAGAAAAGAAGGTTTTCTGGCCATACACAGCCCACAGTCCAGCAATGAAAACTACACCCTCTTCAGGTCCAACCAAAAAGAAAGGCATTTTACTGCTGAAAACCCACTCACACAGGTCTGACCCTATCCTCTCAGCCCAGTCGAACACTCTCTCTATCTTTTACAGGTGTATAAATAAGAAAACATATCTCAGTCCTCTCCAAAGACTTGCGTTCTACCTCTACTTTCTCAAAATAGAAAAACAGTTACAAGAATAGACACCTGTCGACTATCTCTAAAACAAACAGGACATCAAATCAAAGGAAGGTTCCATTAACTAACTGTTGCTTGAAACATCTGGCACGCTGTCGTTTTTTCTTCTTTCTATCACGAATTCGCTTCCAAATGAGAGAAATCGTGTTTAAACCTCTGCCTGGAATAAAGGAAATCTTTGCCACCTCCCTGTAACTGTTGCTTCAATGTTGGGTTACTTCGCCACTTGTCATCTATCTGTCAGGTGTTCTCTATAATGAACTCCCTCTTTGCCATATGTATGAGCCGCTGATAGTATGAATCTAGTCTACTATTTTTTGTCTATGGCTATCTTTAACTAGAAAACAAATTATAAAATAAGTTTCCAAACGAACTATGCGGTCTCTTTGACACTGATTTGCCTTTAAACTGAGAATTTTGAACTGTTCTAGAGTCGGCTCTTTCGTCATACTTAGTTTGTTGTCTTGGTGTTTCCTTTTCTTCTCTTAATGATTTATGATCAGAAGGGTTCCAATACTTTCTTCGTCGAGTTTCATGGGACTTAATAGGTCGTTCATTGACCTCTGAGTGAGTCAAAACTGAAACTGATGCTCCATTGTCACCTTGAGACTTTGTTTCTGCATCACATTCCTTTTAGTCTATTTCTCAGAGCTCCTTTTCATTGATGCTCTAAGGACAAACTTGCCCATCATTGTGGTAGTCTCATCTCCAGAATCAACATTCCTGCTTACTTCACTGGCACCAAAAATCATCATTCCTAAGAAACCTCCATACCAAGTCTTCGCAGAATAGCACAGTTGAAATCCTGCTACTGTACGAAGAATATGAGAGCATACTAGATGAAAAGGTTTTGATGGAAGGGACTTTAAACCACTGAGAAATGGTGGGGCTTCACTCTCAAGAGCAACAGTTGCCTTGAAACCACTATCTTCATAGGCATAGGCATCTGTGAACTCCAGTACTGCAGGAAGGCTTGGCCATATGCGAAAATATTCAATGGGCGAGCATTTATATGGCAAAAGTAGTTCAGCAAGTGGTATTTTAGAAGGTTGGCACCTTAAAATTACAGGTTCCCCAAATTATGGTTTTGAGGTCCTCCTGTGTCTCACTGTATGTGAAGAATCCTCCTCTAAAAATTCTCCATCGTCAACATCTCCAGCACTTGCCATTCCATGTAAAGGATAATAGAGAACCTACACGCAAAGTGCACATCGCTCGAACCCAGATACATCTACAGTTACACTGGTATGTGTTGGTTCCTCAGAAACAAGATGATGCAACTGTCAAAAATCCTGAGGTGATCCATCCATAAAATGCAGTGCACCAGTTAACCCAACTCGTATATCTACTCTGTTTAGCTCTTGTTATGTCAAATTAAGAACCTTCAAATGCAATGTTAGCCTTCCTACATTTGCATCTGTTAAATGGTAGGCTTCAACATAGCATGGATCGCTGCTTCCAGTTAGTGTGCACGCAGATGGTGGGGGATTTACAAGATTTGAATCAATTCCCTTTGTCAACAGAAGAGTCAATTCACTAGGCACTGGTCTCCACAGCTCTTGAATGACTGTGCGGACCAAACCTTCCAGCTTCCTATCTTGTTTCGTGGATGTTTCAGAATATTGAACTTTATGTTTGTGATGGCTGAAAGAATAGTCCCCTCTAGCTACAGGAGCCCTTGCCCATCTCTCCCCTGGAGGAGTTAAAATGTACTATATTATCTGCAATATAAAATGACATTGGTGCTTGTTCAGAGAATTTGCTAAGTTGCTACTCCTGAAGTCTTCCAATTCTTTGGTAAGAAGTTGAGCTACTCTTGAATACCGTGACCCCAAATGTTGCGCGCATAGAAGAACTTCTTGAACATATTGAAGTCTATTTGTAGCTGTGAGAGCTGAAGAATCCACACTGAACAGTACTTTATGCATATTTGAAATGATAATATTTAAGAGGTCTTTAGGGCCATCTTCCAGCAACAGATCCAAACCTTCTAAGTCAAAATCAACATTTGGACAGAGCGTTTGTATAACCTTTGACACCTACGCAGTCGCCTTCTATGCACACGTGCTTCTCTACGTGACACCTTGACTCTGGTTTCAAACACTTGGCAGAGGGTTTTAAACGCTGCATTTTATATATTTTTTTATTCTCTGTGGCCAATATCCCACATTCATGTGGTAATTTGAAGTTTAGGTGATTATAAGAGCCAACCGTTATGTATTCTTTCGGTGAAGTGAGCCCGAGGCTTGGGCTTTGGGGTTTGGTGTTGGTGTTGGCTTGTGTGCTAGCTGTTGGTGCATGAAATAGCGCTTATCCTTGCTGTCGAGCATTCAGAGGTTGGCCCTAAGCCACTATAACTTTTTGCTGAAAAATATTTGGCAAAATATTTAAATTTTGATAAACAAGCCAAACTCTGCATAAAGGCCAAGGGGCCAAATTTTGGCAAACAAACCAAGTTTGCATTTGCCCACCAGAATTAAACTTTTACCATTTCAAACCAATCCACCCTTTTTTTCTAAAATGCACCGGAACTTGCTTTGAAGCTCACACGTAGATCCTCATTTTCTGCTTGGTGAGTGTCGAGCGCTTTCAGCCTCCTTCGCCATGCATCATGAGCAAACACATAAAGACTGAAATAGATAAATGTTATTCAAAACACCGATTCCCTATTATATAGGGTTCTAACATAGGATCCATCTGGGGAAGATAGCTCCGAAGGAGATGTCTAGAACCGCTGAACTCTGAATTTCGCCGACCAGTTGATCATTGGGCTGCCCCCAAACTGTAAACTGAAAATAAACTATGAAGAGACAAAAAAGAAGGTGCTCATCCTGATGAGCTTATTGGCGCATTCCTACCTAACCTACTTTGCTAACAGTTACTGCTTCAATCAGGTAATGAAAAAGTACCAATGAAGCCAACCCAGCAGCTGATCCCATGATTGGGCTCCCTCATCATGCTTGATGAAAATCAAAACTGAAATATGTAATGGCAACTGGTGATGGCTCGGGTCCTTGCAGAAAAAACATGTTTGAACACTTATACTGAAAAGGAGCTCCATATAATTTGCAACCGGGTCAATAAATATATGATCTATTTGTTGATTCTCCAGGTATTCATTTAGCATTTTAACATGGATAATTTTCCCAATCGTGTCCTCAATATTAGACCATGACTGCAACTGTTCAACTTCAGACTTATGCTTGCAAACAAAATATTCATCAATCAGAAAATCGAAAGATGATACAATATCTTTTGGTTTTGGAGACGTGAGTTTCTCATAAAATTGCTTTATATGTTGGAAACTGTAAGACTGAACCTAAGTATTCAAAAGCTCAATATCCCTTTCAAGTCTTTCAACAAACAGCTCGAGAAAACAAATTTTAACTTCATAAGAAAAAAAATTCGATTTCCAACAATGAAACACGACTGTTAACGAAACTTCATCAATTTTCAAATCTGCTAACTCACCCCTGCATTCTTCTATGGCTTCACGAGATATAGGATTTTCCACATACCTTGTTATCTTGAAGCATCATCAAGGCATTGAAATCTAGATTCTTCAGCAGTGAAGTTGCTTGTGAACTTTGAAGCTTGGGATCTTGAACAATGGAGTCGCCAGGTGAATGGTACAGCCTTCCTCTGTTTGGCTTCTGTTCACCATCAGAAGTCAAATCTGAACTTGAAGTGCACCTTTGGAGAAGTCCCCAATGGAGTCGCCAAAAATGTTAGCACTCTGTAATTTGCCTAAGGCTGCTGAGGCAATCACAGAGGTAACCTCGAACCACTTCGAGTCTTGGATCTATCCCTCCAAGACTCAGAGAGGGATCTCTCTTTTATATATAATGGTTTGTAAGGGATGGATTTTAGGCTAGCTAAGAAAGTAATGAAAATATAGAGTTTTTTATTTTAAAATGGTTAGTTTGGGACAGCAAGGAGGGCCATTGGGAAAATGGGGTCTGCACTTTAAACAATGTGATTCACTCTCAGATCTGGACAAAGTTCTTTCATAGGGAAAGGTAGTGGCAATATTGGATCGAATTAAGTTTAGATGGCGTCGATTTGAGGAAGAAATAGAGGAGGAAAAATCCAGGCAAAGGAGCAGCTAAGAATTCCTAAACTAGATTTTTAGAGGATAAACATAAAGATTATCACAAGCTCAGAGGCAGAGTATCTGTTGATAAATTCAGCTTCTATTACTTTCCTTCTGATAATAAGAATTGAAAAAACAATTGGAAAGAGGACAGGAAAACACTTTAACAGAGGAAAAAAAAAAAACACCACCAACATCCCCACACAGGAATCCTGTAAAAGAAAGCATACCATCACTGATTGATCATTTAATAATTACAGAGAAAAGAAGGTTTTCTGGCCATACACAGCCCACAGTCCAACAATGAAAATTACACCCTCTTCAGGTCCAGTCGAAAAGAAAGGCATTTTACTGCTGAAAACCCACTCACACAGGTCGAAACCACCTCACACAGGTCTGACCCTATCCTCTCAGCCCAATCGAACCCTCTCTCTGTCTTTTACAGGTGTATAAATAAGAAAACATATCTCAGTCCTCTCCAAAGAATTGCGTTCTGCCTCTGCTTTCTCAAAATAGAAAAACAGTTACAAGAATAGACACCTGTCGACTATCTCTAAAACAAACAGGACAACAAATCAAAGGAAGGTTCCATTAACTAAATGCTGCTTGAAACATCTGGCACGCTGTCTCTTTTGCTTCTTGCTGTCATGAATTCGCTTCCAAATGAGAGAAATCGTGTTTAAACCTCTGCCTGGAATAAAGGAAATCTCTGCTACCTCCCTGTAACTGTTGCTTCAACGTTGGGTTACTTTGCCACTTGTCATCTAACTGTTGGGTGTTCTCTGTAATGAACTCCCTGTTTGCCATATGTATGAGCCGCTGATAGTATGAATCTAGTCTACTATTTTCTATCGATGGCTATCCTTAACTTGAAAACAAATTATAAAATAACTTTCCAAACGAACTATGTAGTCTCTTTGACACTGACTTGCCTTTAAACTGAGAATTTTGAACTGCTCTAGAGTCAGCTCTTTCGTCATACTTAGTTTGTTGTCTTGGTGTTTCCTTTGCTTCTCTTAATGCTTTATGATTAGAAGGGTTCCAATACTTTCTTCGCCGAGTTTCATGGGACTTAATAGGTCGTTCATTGACCTCTGAGTGAGTCAAAACTGAAACTGATGCTCCATTGTCACCTTGAGACTTTGTTTCTGCATCACATTCCTTTTAGTCTGTTTCTCGGAGCTCCTTTTCATTGATGCTCTAAGGACAAACTTGCCCATCATTGTGGTAGTCTCATCTCCAGAATCAACATTCCTTCTTAATTCACTGGCACCAAAAATCATCATTCCTAAGAAACCTCCATACCAAGTCTTTGCAGAATAGCACAGTTGAAATCCTGCTACTGTACAAAGAATATGAGAGCATACTAGATGAAAAGGTTTTGATGGAAGGGAATTTAAACCACTGAGAAATGGTGGGGCATCACTCTCAAGAGAAGCATTTGCCTTGAAACCACTATCTTCATAGGCATAGGCATCCGTGAACTCCAGTACTGCAGGAAGGCTTGGCCATATGCAAAAATACTCAACGGGCGAGCATTTATATGGAAAAAGTAGTTCAGTAAGTGGTATTTTATAAGGTTGGCACCTTAAAATTACAGGTTCCCCAAATTCTAGTTTTGAGGTCCTCCTGTGTCTCACTGTATGTGAAGAATCCTCCTCTAAAAATTCTCCATCATCAACATCTTGAGCACTTGCCATTCCATGTAAAGGATAATAGAGAACCTGCACCCAAAGTGCACATCGCTCGAACCCAAATACAACTGCAGTTACACTGGTAAGTGCTGGTTCCTAAGAAACAATATGATGCAACTGTCAAAAAGCCTGAGGTGATCCATCCATAAAATGCAGTGCACCAGTTAACCCAACTCGTATATCTACTCTGTTCATCTCTTGTTATGTCAAATTAAGAACCTTCAAATGCAATGTTAGCCTTCCATCATTTGCATCTGTTAAATGGTAGTCTTCAACATAGCATGGATCGATGCTTCCAATTAGTGTGCACGCAGATGGTGGGGCGTTACAAGATTTGAATCAATTCCCTTTGTCAACAAAAGAGTCAATTCACTAGGCACTGGTCTCCATAGCTCTTGAATGACTGTGCGGACTAAACCTTCCAGCTTCCTATCTTGTGCCATGGATGTTTCAAAATATTGAACTGTAAGTTTGTGATGGCTGAAAGGATAGTCCCCTCTAGCTGCAGGAGCCCCTGCCCATCTCTCCCCTAGAGGAGTTAAAATGTACTATATTATCTGCAATATAAGATGGCATTGGTGCTTGTTCACAGAATTTGCTAAGTTTCTACTCCTGAAGTCTTCCAATTCTTTGGTAAGAAGTTGAGTTGCTCTTGAATACCATGACCCCAAATGTTGCGCACATAGAAGAACTGCTTGAACATCTTGAAGTCTATTTGTAGTTGTGAGAGCTGAAGAATCCACATTGAACAGTACTTTATGCATATTTGAAATGATAATATTTAAGAGGTCTTCAGGGCCATCTGCCAGCAACAGATCCAAACCTTCTAAGTCAAAATCAACATTTGGACAGAGCATTGGTATAACCTTCGACACCTGCGCAGTCACCTTCTATGCACGCGTGCTTCTCTGCGTGACACCTTGACTCTGGTTTCAAACACTTGGCGGAGGGTTTTAAACGCTGCGTTTTATATATTTTTTTATTCTCTGTGGGCAATATCCCACATTCACATGGTAATTTGAAGTTTAGGTGATTATAAGAGCCAATCGTTATGTAGTCTTTCGATGAAGTGAGCCCGAGGCTTGGGCTTTGGGGTTTGGTGTCGGCGCTGGCTTGTGTGATAGCTATTGGTGCATGAAACAACTCTTATCCTTGGTGTCGAGCATTCGGAGGTTGGCCCTAAGCCAGTATAACTTTTTGCTGAAAAATATTTGGCAAAATATTTAAATTTTGATAAACAAGCCAAACTCTGCATAAAGGCCGAGGGGCCAAATTTGCTAAAAAGGACCAAATTTTGGCAAACAAACCAAGTTTGCATTTGCCCACCATAATTAAACTTTTACCATTTCAAACCAATCCACCATTTTTTGCTAAAATGCACCGGAACTCGCTTTGAAACTCGCACGCAGGTCCTCATTTTCTGCTTGGTGAGTGTCGAGCACTTTTAGCCTCCTTCGCAATGCATCATGAGCAAACACATAAAGACTGAAATAGATAAATGTTATTCAGAACACTGATTCCCTATTATATAGGGTTCTAACAGGTTGAGAGATGAAATACTAGACCATGTCAAGACCGGGGCATGTGGCTTAGAAAAAGTAGTCATTCCATTAGTGTATTTTTGGTAGAAAGGATATTTGAGAGATGTGGTTGGGGTGATGTGGGAAGTTGTTTGAGCATGTGATGTAGTTGCCACAAAGAAAGAGATAGATTTTCATTTATATTCTCATTGACGAGCTACTACCTAAGTATGTTGGTAATGTAAGTGGAAGAAAAAATCCATGAATTGTTAAAAATGTTCCTACATATACTAGACAATGAGCGACCTGCAACCAACCTAAAAAGGGTGTATAAAGGTTATTAGGATCACCTACAAAGACACTTAATAGATGCTTACATTGTGTCTAGATAAAAATGTCGAGAAAACAATTTAGTTTGAAAGCATTGATTAGAGGGTACGAGGTGCAATAAGTCATGTTTGATCTAGGATTGGATGTGGACATCTTGTTGAATAAATCATGGTAATTCATGGGATGGCCCAAATTGGTCTACTTATCAATTCAATTGTTGTTGGAAAATAAATAATGCATTTTTTCAATCGACAGACTAGAGTAGATGAAAATTGGTCTCAATAGTGTCAAGACTTATGTGGACTTTGAGGTCATTGTGATACTACATGACACGAATCCCTATGCAACATTGTTAGGGATTGATTGGGCATGTTATAATGATTCCATGCTCAATTTGAAACAACAACATATGTTGTTTGAAAAGGATGGTTGTAGGGTCATCCAACCATTGGATCCAATGTAGGGTGAGCAAAACGTATTTACCAGAGGACACACCACTACAGAAACCATATGGTGTTATGTCATCCACTACGAACTATGGAACCATCTACTGAGAATTTTTTTTCTTGTGAGAAACCAATGGAGTGAAGGGATATTCAAAAATATATACTATATTATAGGATGAAGGTTTAATGTCCTTGAATATTGTATCATTCCTTGTGATCCATATACCCCATATGATGTGTAGGGGAAGGGGAATCAAGTGTTTTGGGGTTCCTTTATTTTTAAACCATTTGTTCCAAGCCTATTCCAACAACTCTCTTTCCTATTATCCACTAAAACAAAATGTATTTACAACACCATGTACTTGAAAAGTGAAATTATTTTGGAGAAACACATGATTGGTTGTCTTAGCATTTTCTTTAGATAAATCACAAAAGCTAGGACCTTCCCATTCACTTCATCGAAAGTTATCCCATGCCAAGATTCCACTATTCAAGTGAGTCATGTAAAGATATATACTCTTGGACAAGTTATTTTTTTCCATAGGTCACACCACCACCAAGGGGGGTACTCTATATCCTACCGTGGAAAAATTTCCCTATATCCCAAATGAACTGAATTACTTCCTCCAATTATATTTCTTACCCATATCAACACATCCTCCCTATTGGTAAATAAAATCATTGGAGGGATTAAAATTGACATATATTGGTTCTAGATGAATGTTTGTCGCTCTATGAGATCAAATTTCCCAACCTCTTTCCAACCATAGTGCCACCACAATCCTCTATTATGATCATGAGCATCTGCAAAAGTTACTACATTCATTTGTTGGAGAAGGTTAACCGTATGATCCAAAAATATGTTTTTATCTTGGATTCCAACCATGTACCAAATCTCTTCTAATGTATATATCCTTGCTATCACTAGGGTCCTAGGCCAAGTATGCACCAATAATTTCAAAGCTTCGAACCAAACCTTGCTAGAAGTGGGATCCAAATGTTTGATTTTATGGATGAAATAAAATCCACTCCATTAAACAATTTTACATAGGATCTTCTACTAATTTGTTTGTGTGATTAGACCCCATAATCCCTTTGTTTCCAATGATTTTGAGAAATTTGTAAGGTTTTTGAGAACCCATCGTCCATCATATTGTTTCCTAAATATTATTTCCAACCTGATCAATGCCATACTTGTGGTCTCCTTGTTACTAGACTAGAGGAAGTTTAAGCTTAATTTATAGATCTTTGTAATCATATCCTCGGGAAGAGTTGTTAAAGATAACTAGTGTACTAGTATTTCCTCTATTATACTATTTATCAAGACCAACTTGCCAGTAACTGATATCCACTTGTTGCACCATAAACTAATAGGCCTTTGGAGTTTTTCATAGAGCCATAACTTGTGCCTAAATTGGTAGTAATTTTCTTTAAGATATAAGCCAATATATCTAATACAATCTTAAAAGGGTTGTAGGGTGAAAGGTAGGAAGCAAAGTATCATGCTATGAATAGATTTAGAAAAATGTTGGAATTCGATGGCTAATTTCCACAAGTTTATTTCCATGTCAATGTTTGGGGAGAAAACCTTTAAGGTTCTATCTGTACATTTAGATTCTTGTATAGTTCCATTTACAAATATTAGGTGTTATTCATAAAAATAATGTTTTTTTTTTTTTTTTTTTTTTTTTTTTTTTTTTTTTTTTTTTT
>JASDQU010100952.1:179353-192810 GCA_032191745.1 Picea mariana | reverse complement strand
ACTAGGCTAGCCTTATCGAAGACCCTAGGATTCAGAGAAAAAGGGGGAGGATAAACCATTGATGTGTATCACATAAGTTATGTGTTGGTGGCATTCCTCAACCAAAATTATGAATTCCAGGCTAAAACCTACCTGTGTGAGAATGAATCTCAAGTAAATCAATTTTTTTTTTGTTGAAAGACTTGGAGTGGTGAATCTTTGAGGAGAAAGGTATATCTATATTTGTTCTTTATGGTATGTATTGACCCCTACGCTATTCCAATGTCATCTTGAATTTTCTAGTTTTCAAGAAAAATAAACTATTGATTTAAGAATGTGAGGCTAAAACCTATGCGTGTGAGAACAAGTCTCAAGTAAAGCTAATTTGCTTTGTCGAAAAACTTGGAGTGGTGAATCTTGAGGAGAAATGTATGTGTATATATATATATTTCTTGATGGTATGTATTGCCACCTAGGCTACTCTAATGGCATCTTGAATTTTGTAGTTGTCAAGAAAACTAAACTATTGATGGGATATATGGGTAGAGATGATAGGTTTGAGCTTGAAAACTATATTTTTTGATATTATTTTGTATATGCAATTAAAAAAATATATTAGATGGTAATGCTCAAAATAAGAAGGGTTAAATCTCATCCTTCATAATATAAGTAATGCATGTAGTATTAAGGGAGCATGTATTTTACCTAAGCATTATGATTCCTCCACCATTATGAACAATTCATTGGCTATGAGATCCCGGAAAGCTAAGTAGAAATCCATGAGCCATCCATCTAGCACGTGGCTATCCATCTAGCATGTTGGCCTTTTCCGATTGGAATGATTCAAAGATTTCTAGTACCTCCACTTTTTTGATAGGCTTCATCAAAGCTTCATTTTGTACATCGTCTAGGAATCCATCAGAAAAGGAGGTAGATGCCATGATTTCTAGATGTTTTCTCTTGGGTGCCCTAAGTATAATTTTTTGTAATGAACCTTGATTGTGCAAGTATTGTGTTGAAGTCCATGCATTATGACAATTTCCATCAAATATTTTTCATATGGTGTTATTTTTTCTTTAAAAAAATGACTCTCAATAAAAAAAATTGTTTTTTAATTGCACCCTTTGTCAACCAAGTTATTATACTCTTTATGTTCCATTTGGCCTCTTTTCATGGCTTTAATATGGCTTGGATCACCTCTTCATGGAAATCCTCTTCATGGTAAGTTCCATAGGGTGTGGTGATCCTTAGATCCTCAACATTTAATAGATCCACATATGTTTACTTGAAAGGGGTTTTTTCCCAATCCTTGGAAATATTTTTAAACTTCATAAGGTTCCTCGGAAAGCTATACATTGCGATTTCCTCTCGTTCTAATGATATTTCAACCCAATTTTTCTTTATGAGTTCCTAAAATCCTCATGTGAGAGCTAGTGTGGGTTGAATTTAAATGGGGATGGGGGTTTATTTTCACCAATGGATAATTCAAGTAGTATGTGGTTGTGATTAGATAGAGCCTCCTTCAAGGTTGAAGCTCTATATGTACCAACTCTCATGATTAATGCCTCCTTAATAAAAACCTTAACAAGTTGCTTTGAGATGCCATTTTGACCAATGTTTTGATTTATCCAAAGAGGTTCTATATTTAGAGGCTTTGCATCTACCAAGTGGATTCATTCAATAATATGTACAAAATAGTTTTCTATTGGATTAGATTAAGCATGAGTACCCTATATTTCTATGTGAAAATTAATGAATTTGAAATCATCCACCATGATGAGGTGGGGCATGCATAGCATAATCGAGTTTCTCATATCTATCCATAAGAGCTTTCATCCATGGGATGGTCCATAATAGTTCAGTACATCCAATTCAAAATTCAATTTCTTAAGCATTAAGTTCCTAGAATGTGATGATAGTTAAATATTTATGAGCACAAACCATATATGAGTTCCACCCCATATTCAAACCTCATAACTTCCTTAGTGAGATGACTACCAAAACTAGCCAATGTGACAATTGTTTCTTTAGTAATTTTAAACATTGTTTTGTGTGCACAAAGTTTATTGTATTAGTAGGACACTAGAATTATTTTTTATGACCACCCACTTTAGAAATTAGTTTTAGACTAGACCATAAAACCTAACATTGAAGGAGAGCATATTCATTTTCGCACCCTTTGGGAGTTTCTCTAATAAGGTCCCTAAATATAGTCAATTATTTTTGTTTGACTACTCTTTTTGAATTTTCTTTTGTATGGGACAATATAGTGCACCCAACTTTAGTTGGAATGGGAGAAATACCCATCGATGCTTCAAACCCATCTATCTGAAGTTGTTCCTCATGGGCTTGTGACCTTGTCTAGATTTGATATGTTGTAGATGGCGTTGCCTTGGATACACTGGTATTCCTAGAGTGTGAAGGGAATGTAGGAAGAACCATCACATTGGGCTCATCATGTGTTAGAGGAAGAAAACATTATAGTAGGCCTTGTTTCCTCACTCATGTCTTATTTGTGGCATGTTGATGGAGCAATGACATTCATTGCATATGGTACTACACACTTGCTCCTTGAGTCTAATATAATCCCTTCCAAATGGTGAATTTTTCATCCAATATATTATTTTCCTCTTCTATTTTTGCATCCACTCCCTGCTAAGATCTTTGTGAGAATTTTGACCTCATGGAGACTTATTACATTTTTTACTTCCCTTTTGCATTCCCTACTTCGAGGGATTTTTCCCCAAATCTAGAGGGTCTCATTACCATATGTGTTCCACCCCCCATCTCCCCCTTTTCATTGTATCAACATGATATCTTTAAATTCCCATGTCAATGGAAATTAGTGCATCTGAATGGAGAATTTTTGTAGTCTAGTGTCAACATGTATATGTCTTCCCCAACATAAATTTGGATCATCTCGTAGACCATGAGATAATGTTCATTTCCCATATCATGGTTATCGAACAATTTTTTTCTTTTGTTATATCTAGGTTATTTTTGAGGTAAGTTCCTAAGGCTATCTTTGAATATTTTGAATATTTTTGGGTCTTGGAATTCCAGTGGTAGATATGGAAACCCATTGCACCAAAGTATGAATGTGCTCCCAAATTGGATCATGTTCCTCAAAACCAAGGGTTTCCTGACATAATGTTCTCCTTGTATTATGTCAATTTGAAAATGAAAGGATTGTAATCACACGCTCCCATTTATTTTTTGTTTTTTTAGGGGGATTTTTGTAGGGGGAAGGAGTCATGTAAGCAGATTTTGCAAGGTGAATTTTATTTTTTATTTTTTTAGGGGGATTTTTGTAGGGGCAAGGAGGCATGTAAGCAGATTCTGCAGGGTGAATTTTATTTTTGATTTTTTTAGGGGGATTTTTGTAGGGGGGGGAGTCATGTAAGAAGATTCTACAGGGTTAGAGGGATTTTCTAGTTCCTTTTGCAGATGCACACCCACCTAGTGCTTTTAGAAACCTTCGACTAGAAAAGGAAGAAATTGAAAAAAATACCAATTTAGGTGGCAACATGTTTGGCCTAGTCCTTCTCTTTCTCTGTCGCTCCTTCTCCTTCTCTTGGTATAGATCCTTCTCCTTCTTTGTCTCTATCTCATTCTCCTTCTCCTTCTTGGCCTAGATTCTTCTCCTTCTTGTTCTTGTCCTATCTCCTTCTCCTTCTCCTAGCTCCTTCTCCTTCTCTGTCTTTGTCTCTGCTCGACACATGTCTCTTGGAATGACGCAGGCTTCTCCTTCTTTGTCTTTGTCTCTAGTGCTCAACGTCTATCTCTTGGAATGACATTGGATCATGTGGAATGAGGCGGGGTGTGGAATGACCGTGCGGGGGGTGTGGGTTGTAGTTTGTTTGAATATTTTTATGTTTTTTTTTTTAATTAATATATATTATAAAATCAATTTATATATATACAACGAAAATGACAACAATGACGATGACAATGAGAATGCCAACAATGACGATGACAATGACAATGAATGCGATGACAGTGACAATGATGCTGATGAAGATGACGATGATGAGGAGGAGTAGGACGCTGACAATTTTGATTACCAGTGGTTACAATGGCAATGAAGAAGATGATGATAAAAATGATCACGCCAATGATGATATGATGATGATCATGATCATGACAATGACAATGATGTTGATGACAATAAGGAGTGTGTCATTTGTGAATTGGGAGTGGTTAATTTCCTTCACCCCTCTCACTATTTTAATTCCCATTAGGTTCCCATACATGATGATAATACCGTATTTATTTCTCCCACCAATATGTTTTTGACAACTAAACTATGGAACCTAAACTACCCTTCCAAAACTTTCTTACCATTTATAGCATATTACTTCCTTCTATCTTAGTTTCCTAGAGGAGATGAATGTTTGGTTGGTTTTCTCTTGCACTTACTATGGAACCTAAAGTACCCTTCCAAAATTTTCCTACCATTTCTAGTATATTAATTCCTTCTATCTTTGTTTCCTAGAGGAGATGAATGTTTGGTTGATTTTATCTTATCATTTCTCTTAATGTTTCCTTCTTTGCCACATTACCCATTACTTTGTATTTCCAAGACACAACCTTCATCATTTACTGGATTGCAATTCCATACAATTTCCAAAGAATTTTCCATAGTTGGTTGAGAGGAAAAATTGTGTCCCTAGTTGTTGTTGCCTCTCTCTTTTCATTATAATTAGTTTGGTGGCCACTTTTTGTTTTGATTTTTCCATCCTTATTCTTTGTCACCATACCACTAAATGAGGGATATAGGCTACAAGGGGTTGGAGAGGATGAGAAACAAATAGTTAATGATGGGGGAGCAAGCT
Organism: Picea mariana; assembly: GCA_032191745.1. Classification (NCBI taxonomy): domain Eukaryota; kingdom Viridiplantae; phylum Streptophyta; class Pinopsida; order Pinales; family Pinaceae; genus Picea; species Picea mariana. The sequence goes on along the minus strand of JASDQU010100952.1, from coordinate 187,996 downwards.
GAGAGATAGATTCCTCAAAAGCTAAAGGTGAAGCCATTGAGCAAGGGAGAGAGGATAAGATCTAGTGGTGCGAGGGGAAGGATCCATAGAAGAGTATGGAGGGAATGATAGAGAGTATGTTAAGTCCCCTAAGGCCCTATGTTAAGGCCCATAAGTCCCTATGTTAAGGCCCATAAGTCCCTATGTTAAGGCCCTAACACTCATTTAATATTAGTTTATTAGTTATGGTTAGGTTGGCTTAGGTTAGGTTACATCATTCTCATCACTTTATATCATATTTATAATAAAGGAGATTCATCTGTATAGGAATATTGTCTTGTATAGGATGAAGGGTTGTCCTCCTTTGTGATGCAAGAGCATCACCAACAAGCGAGTGGAGGATAGCTGGATATACACCAACGCACATTTTGAAGGATTTTGAATTCCAAAGGATGACACATTAATGTAATATATGTAAAGATATATTTGCTTTTAATGTCTTGGGATTGTAATACAAATCTTGAGCGTTCACTCTCATCTGTCGGTTGTAGGCATTTATTGTAATAAATGTAAAGTAGGTAATAATATTTAATTCGATAAGATAGCTTAAGGTTGTAGGAGGGAAAAAATCAAGAGGACTCCCTCGTATGTATTGTATGGTAATTCTCATTGTAATTAAGTTGTAGAGAGAAAGAGAGCATAAGAGAGTAGAGAAGAATAGAGATTGTAGAAATTGTTTGAGCATATAGTTGTTGTTATAGAAAACTCTGTACATAAGCACTTGAATTAATATAAGAATGCATTGATCCAATTTCATGGTGTATTATGAATGGTGTATACATCTATTGAATGGTATGTTTACAATTTATTTTCAGTCTCTATTATGCATTTGTTTCGATGCCATGTATATGTGATTTCATGTTGAATGTATGAAGTCCATGAGAAGAGTATGAGTTTCAATTGTTTCTCTTCCTGAGAATTCTTGCAAGGAGTGCATCGAAAAGTTTCTGATTTTTTCCTCAGCCAAGATCAGGAGAGATAACGTTAGCTTATACCAGTGGAAGTGTAGGGAGAGCACAGAGCCATGCAAGGTGTGCACATGCTGAGGAGAGTCTTATACTTTTCCAACCCAAGTGAGCAGTTGAAGAATTCTGTCGCAAAGAGTGCACAGAGTTGGGGTTTTCAAATAACCAGAGGTTATTGTGGAAGCTACACAAAGTGCGTGCAGGATTCCTTAGAATCCTTGAGTTTGCAGCAAATACCAGGCTCAGGAAGAATAGAGACTTGGAGAAGTTCATAGGAAGGACGAGGTTTGGAGTCACCTCGTGGAATCAAGCTCAGAAGGGTTGACATTGAGTTCTTTGGCTAGGAGTCATTGAGAACTTGAACGAACGATGGAAATTCTCAGAGAGAGAAGCGTTGATATCCGTGGACCGTTAGATCCAATGAAGTTGCATGGAGGTTAAGGTGAGAATCTTTCAACACTCACAAGCTCAGGTGAGATAATGACCGTCAGATCTGAAGGGGCGCGAGCCATTGATTTGGCACTCTGGAATATCAATAGTTCGGATATTGAGAAAAGGGAGCAAGACAACATCATGAGTTCCTGATATGAAAAATCCTGACACACTCAGAGGTGGACCCCAGGGTTTGACTAGTGGTTATAATGTAGAAGAATAAGAGAGTTGATAGGGATCGTTAAGCCCTATTTCGGGGTTTCGAGAATCGGAGGAGCCGAGGAAACTCAAAACAGAAGTCTTGAAATCGTGAAACGTGAAGCGTCTTTGTTTAGGCTCATGGTCACCATCGGTGGTCACGTGGGTAGACCTTGCGCCTAGTGCTTTCTCACACAGGCAAGGTTCGTAAAAGGAGACCTGTGGAATTTTTTTCGTGAAGGTTCCAATGTAGACCAAGGAGCCATTTCGACTCAGGGGAGTTGAAGATCCATAGACCGAGAGGTCAACAGACCCTGTCGAGGTAGGGGTGCTGCATCACTTTGGGATTAAATCTAAGAAGGAGGATTTTATTCCTCCCCCCGAGTTTATTCCCTAAGCAAGAAAGAGAAAATGAAATTCCTCTTAAGCATGAATATTTCCAAGGTAGAAATGATGGCAAGGGAGAAGAAGGCATGCATCTATCATAGTAAACATGGATGCTATCTTGAATACAAAGCTAGGAATGAAACACAAATTCCATGAAAACCTCAATATCTAAGCTTGGAATTTAATGGAAACATTGATAAAAATGAAAATGGAGAGAAGAGAAGCGTTTATCTTACATCTGAGCATTCAATGAAAAGTGCATATTTGACATTCAAGATAAATCTAATTTGTTTTCTACACATATTGTTGAGTCCAAATTCCATGAATAATTTATTCATCATGAAGATCCATTATAGCATGGATGGATAAAGTTTACCAAAAATAAGAACAACAAAGAACATATATGAAATGGGTAATTTGTTACCTTCCAAACTCTAATGACATCTAGCATCCCATCAACCCTCTTCATGCATGGTTCTCATATCCTTATCAAATTGCATACATGATTCCATTGGAGCTACCATGTCACCTAGTGGACCCACTTGCCAGTTAGGTTGGGTGGGAGGTTGTCCATTTTTCTTAGTCAATTCCTACATTTTCCTTTCAATGTTTCTAAGATTTAGTTTATTTTTAGGATTATTTCCAACAATATTATGTTTTTTTGTCATAAAACACAAAATATAAGAAGAAGCAAAGTTTTGACTCCAAAGTACAATTTTTAAGGCATTGGTTTACTCACCCTAAAGTCTAGTTTTGGGAACCTCACAAGGAAGAGCTATCCCACAAAAGGAGTTGTTGTTGTCACCTAAAAAGGCTCACTACCCAAAATTGGCCCTTTTACCTATGAGGTCCACGTTGGGCCAAATTTTGCAAATCAACTAAATAATATATTTGAATGTAGGAAGTGGATCACACATGTTTATTGGGGTCATTGATCATGTTGGAGCTAACATAACCCAATTCAAAATTGCAAAAGTATGAAAAGTTTTTTTGTCCCATGGCACCCGCCTTAGGTGAAATTGTGTTTTCAAGAAAAATGATTAATTCAAGTGCAGAAAGTGGTTGAGATGGGTTTAAGGTCACTAGTCATATTAGGACTAACATAATCTGCTTCAGAGTTTAAGAAGTATGAAAGCACAACATTAAAAAAACTCCCACTAGGATGCCAAGTTTCTCATTCTTCTTTATAAAGTACATGAGAAATGCATCAAAATCTGTTCTGCAGATTGTCTTTTGAAATCCCTCTATGTATTTTATATCCATCATTCTATGGAATTAAAATCAAAGGTCTTATGCCCAACATATCCCTAATTTTGTCCAAGGACCCATGGAAGAGGAGTTTGTTGCTGAGTTCAAAAAGGGGTTTTTATATGCTTATAATTTTGGTCACTCTCATCATTTATAACTTATAATTTTTTACATTCTTCCATAATCCTTTCTCCACGTCCTTATCCCTCCACATTCCCATTTATTTTCATTTCACCTTCCTCTTTATTCATCCACATCCCTTATCCTCCACATCACATTCTTCTACATCCACCTTTCTCCTGTTATCCCTCCCTCTACATCCCTTATTATTTCTGCATTCCCCTCTCCGCACCTCCACATCATTTTCCAACATGGAAAGCAGAGATGTGAAGCCGCCCACCTCTGCATTACCCTAATATTCCATCTATGCATCCACTATATATCCTTAGTTTTTCCCCACTTACCTTGCACACTTCCTAATGAAAACTCAACCTATCACAACATGACACATGGTAAGTAGGTGGGCACATGGCATGGTGACACTTAGTAGGCAAGATTTGACTGTGATGGCTGGATAGTGAAGTGGCATGCATGTACCAATTGATGGAGCTTGCTAGCCTTAGTGTTGCAACATTTGAAGCAAAGGTTTACAAGCCAAATGAATATGGTTTCGAGGTGCTCATCATTTCTAGTCCTAACGAGTACAATAGTGGGGATGGACTTAGGGTTGGGAACCACCTTTATCATTTTTGATATTTTCAATTTGTTTTATATATAGAGCACATGAATAAACCTCTTTATCACTAACTTGTTACTTAGCTAGGGCACTTGCTATTCCATTCTTGTCACTCGAGGAGTTACCAATAGAACTGGCCAACAATTTTGAGATTGTCATGGATGCAATGTTTAGGTTTTCACCCAACAATATTGTGGAATACTTGTGAATGTGTTTGTATATATTCCTACAAGATGGTATGTTGAACAAGGATACATTTAAGGGATAGGCCTCAAAACAAATATGTTGGTAGCGTGATGTATGTGTGCATTGGAAATTCCCTATCATTTGATGTAACATCTCTTTGAGAGAAATATGTTTCTCCAAATTTCCCTAGGGATAATAGAGTAAATGTCACAATCAAAGCCTATTACTTTTCCTCTACTCTATTTCCACATACAGATTCATTCATCAACTGATTAACAAATGGATGGTGGAAGAAAAGACTAGCAAAGATGATCTAATTTCCCATATGACCTTGCATCATTTGAAGGGGAGGGGGATGCTTTAGTTTTCACACCTCACGAATGGCCCACAACAAATCGAAAAAATTAATCAATGATTTAGGTAAGCTTGTAGGGGATGAGGTTTTGGGTAGTAGTCTAAACTCCATTTGTCATGAAAAGTGGATAACTCCATATAACAACTAATATTTGATCGTGAGGTCTATCGTCCATTTAAAAATAATTGTGGGAACAAGTCATCCTACAAGGCACATGTTATATGCCATATACAATGGTGGATGAGAGATCCTATGGTGGTGAAAATGTGGACCAATGGATTCAAGGTGATGTGGCCATGGGCCCATCATAACTCAAAGGTTTGAAGGCTCATGAATGAAAAGGTTGTATTACTTTATAATCAAAGTCTCATGATAAGAATCAACATCCTTTCCCACTTTAAACCAATGAATGCCTATAAGTTCTAGTGTATCCCATTTGGGTTATTTTTTTAGTCACCATCAAAAATTTCAATTTGAAATTCAAAATTTCATATCATAAAGCAATTTTTTTTATATATAAAATGACTTTGGAGTAGCATGAAAGTCAAAATTTATTTTATAAGAGGCACGAAGGGTTTTTTTTCCTAGCCCACTCTCTTTCATAAAGAGGGATACAATGAAAGGAAAAAGGGAAAAAATCACGAAAACAACATTATGGACCATGAATTTAAATAGAGAAGAGGCAGTTAGAAAATGCAGGTATCTCACTAGTTGCCAAGAGATGCCTTGCAAACCTAATTTTTGGTTAAGTTTTCTCCTAGTAGTCTATAAGGGATATTATTTTTCTCATTTAAAAGGATCAAAGTTTCAAATCAACCACAAAGAGGGGTGAAATAGAGAAAAGAGGTGATCATAAATTGAATATTTTCCTAGATCATTACTATTCTTGTAGAATCAAGTGATAAACAATAGTTCGATGTCAGGTTAATTGTTTCATTTTAGAAAGAGTTTGAGATGTTTGAAATATACACTCTTGAAGATGCCTTTCAAAAGGCTAATTTAGCACATGATATTAATAATTGGTGGAAGTGTAACAATGTTTTTGGCACTAATTTAATTCAAAAGAAGGAGGCCATTGTAAAATATTGCATGACCATGACGATGAATACAAAGAAAGTTCCATGCATGACATTAATCCGAGAAAGTTCAAATGAAATGAGGAAGAGATCAGATATAGAGTGGGTGTGTGAGTCATATTTGAGTTTGGAAACCCTCCCATATCATCAAGGAATGTGAACATTCTATCCATGTCAACGTTTAGTGCATACATAAACAATTTGAAATTTTTTCAAATTTAGCCCCATTCACAGGTCACTATTGCCCATGTCTAGTCCTAATACAATGTCTTTTAGTTGTTTCTTTTAAAATTTGTTTGAGACACATGTCCCTGCATCTACTACTACAAGGGCATGCAATAAAATCAAAAAATAAGAACTTGATAAATTGCACAAGCTTCATTAGTTATGTCTTGTCTTTGTTTTTTTCTTTCATTTAAGTACTTTTTTTCTCCATAAATAATATTACTATGAAATCATTATTTAAATAAAAAATGTCATCTAGTGTCTTCTTCTTGCAAGAAAAATCATGGGCCAAAGTCCCATGTTTTCGAATAGTTTCGACGAAGATTCTATAACAATGACAAACATCATGTTCATCGAAACTTCATTGCTGCAATACTATGACAACAATGATGACATTTATGATGATGACATTTTCGATGATGGCATTACTGATCATTCCAGGTGGTAATGGATGCCTATCGGAATGCGTTTGATGGTAGTTCTCAAAGAAATGTCACAAATGACAATCCTCCACAACTACATTTGAACCCAAAATCTAACGACATCCTCCGACACCACCCAAAAAATTGGCCTTGTCGTCGGATTTTACCTTTAAAAATTGTAATTTTCTTGTTTCTTTTTTCGAATTGTCCCCGAAGGTCGTCAAATATTCGGATATTCGAACCATAGTCGATGTTATAATGCAGTAGGAAAATGTTGGTGGCTAGTTTTAACCATTCCAAAGTCATTTCCATGTATTTGACGTGTGGAACACTATAATTCTTGGACAAGTTTAGCATCACACTTGGAAAAAGTGGTTCATAAAAGTGCCATATGTTTCCAACAATATAGGGCAAGTCATCTTGCTATGATAATGAAGAATCATGTTTTGGTTGTGTTAGTTAATAATGAAGTAGTCATTAGGTGTGTTTACTTATAGTTAGGTGTAATTAGTCATAAGTGGTTCCACTGTATTCATCCTTTATAGAAAGAGGGAAGGTCAAGAGGATAAAGATACAACTAAAAGAAAAAATACTCAATTGAGAAAGATTTCAATGACATAAGGATGCCACCAAAGAAATTGAACCAATATTTATGAAACAAGTGTTAATTAAATTATTAAATTACTATAGCACTAATATGTAGATAAACAATGAGCATAACATAATTTCAAATAGTTAGAAAACTAAAAAACAAATGCATGACATGATTATGAAATGATGATATAATCAATGTGAAAAATAACTTTATGATCACCCTATTTATGTAACATGTTGGACCTCGTATTTGTAAGTTGTCATGTGTGAGTTGAGTTAATGTTGATTATAAACATGCTATTGATGCTTGACACCTTGAAATTTTATGTCATTTGCAAATAATATGTATAATGTGTAAAATTATTGAAATATTCAAGAAACAATGTCACAAATAGTTTGATCATGTGCCAATAGGCTTCCAATATCTAGGTGATTTTTAAAAGAGAATATTGATCAATAAGCCTTCACTAAGGAATTGCATATTCCATCAAAATATAACTTAAATTAATTATTCTATAGGATTCTTGTTTCATTATCGAATTGTTTGTGCGAGTCATGTTTGATTCTAAATACCCTCCCATACCTTCAATGGATGTGTCTAGTCTAACCATGTAAAATTTCAGTCCATACAAGCACAAATTGAAAAAATTTCAACGTTGGCCCCATTCACATGTCACTTATATGCGTCAATTTCAAGTACATGAGAATACACACCTTATTTTTGGGTTATGATCAAATAACCAAAGATTTGATGAAATAAGTTTTGATCTTATATATTTGTAGAGGATTTAGATTCATATCGACATTTTATGTGAGATTTATGTATTAATTCATCTAGTCCTTCACATTAATTATTCTATAGGCTTGTTGTTTGATTGTCAAATTGTTTGTGTGAGTCAGGTCTGAGTCTAGAAACCATCCCAGACCATCATTGCATGTGTCTAGTCTAACCATGTCAAATTTCATTCCATACCAGAACAAATTGAAAAAATTTCAACGTTGGCCCCATTCACATGTCACTTATAAGTGGGTTCAAGTACATGAGTAGACACACCTTATTTTTAGGTTTTGATAGAATAACCAAAGAATATTTGATTGTCGAATTATTTTTTTGAGTCATGTTTGAGTCCAGAAACCATCCCATACCGTCAATGCATGTGTGTTTTCCTAGCATGTCAAATTTCAGTCCATACAAGAACAAATTGAAAACATTTCAACATTAACCCCATTCACATTAATTATTCTATAGGCTTGTTGTTTGATTGTCGAATTGTTTATGCAAGTCATGTTTGAGTCTGGAAACCCTACCATACCGTCAATGCATGCATCTAGTCTAAGCATGTCAAATTTCAATCCATACAAGCACAAATTGAAAAAGTTTCAATGTTGGCCCCATTCACATGTCATTTATATGCGTCGGTTTCAAGTACATGAGCAGGTGCGCCTTACTTTTTAGTTATTAAATATTATATAATAACAAACTAGGTGAAATAAACATAGTTGTGCATTAACCTTGCCGAGCTTCTCTTTTTTTCAAGAATTGTTTAATACTCTCTACTGAACAAGGCCAACCATGTGAAGGTGGAAGTTCATCTTTCCCCCCTCCCCCACATCACTATCAATTCCCAAAATACTGACAAAATATATGTACTAGAAAATAAATGAATGTGTTTTTTGTCATAATTAAGAAACGTCTCCTACAACATATACTGACATACTAGAAAATGACATAATTAAACTTGAACACTAATTTATAAATATACCAATACAAGTCAATAAT
>JASDQU010100952.1:164244-179297 GCA_032191745.1 Picea mariana | reverse complement strand
TATATATATATATATATATATATATATATATATATATATATATATATTAAGGCATACCTTGTACACTTCAATGTAATTGATCATCTTCTCCATCCAAGTCCACATTTGTATCATCCAATCCAGATTCAACATTGTAAGGATTGGCCATATCATCATCGTCATCATCGTCGTCGATGTTATTTTCGATAAAGTCATCATCGATATCATCTTCATGAACATTGCCTCCTACATCATCTAGTTCAAATAATTCTTTAACATCTTCCTCTACATTATACTTTATTGTCCTTCCTCTTAGATCATGTCTAATAACAAATGACCAACCCCTTCTACCTGGAACCTCTAAGTAAAATACATGTTCACATTGACTTGGAAGAACATACGACTTTGTTCTTAGCTCAAGTGACCTTATATTGACCATGATAAATCCATTATCATGTTCAACAACAATTCTATCAAGATCACATTGATTTAATAGTAGGTTGTACTATTTGATAATGAATAGAACTAATTTGAAGGATTTAAAGTGACACTCAATAATATCTTCCAAACACCCATAGTATCGATTTTCTGACAGTTCTGGATGTCTTTCACTTCTAGAGAAAACATTTGTCACCTCAAAGACTATAATTGTCCTAGAATAATATGTTTTCTTCGTTTCATCCAAGTTTTTGATTCTAAGTTTACGACTGTTGCACCACATAGCCTTATGGCGTTTTACCTGCAATATTCCAAACACATAAAAATGACATCATCAATTGATAATTAAGTAAATATTTTATGTTTGGAAAGTATGCAAAGAATACAAAAAATTAACTTGTACATCAATATAATTGAAAATAATTAAATAGTATGGCTTATTAATATGCTTGCATGTTTATCTTTTAAACCATATGCTAAATTGATTTTCCTTTGTGTAAGATTGGTATCTCCATTGCGATGTGTTTCTTTAACCAATGAAACCCCACCTTCCCATGATAATCCTTGAACTTATTGTTGACATCGTTCAATCCGTGCCTTCATCCAATTAAGATTGTTTGTGGTGTATAAATGTAGTGCATCCCACTCTCGACCAATTTCATGAGAATAAAATTACAATATTTCACAAATGTATAATTAATCAACACAATATACCTTTATAATTGATGCATATTAGAAGATTAAAAATGAAATAATTAAGTACAATATATACATAAAAACCTACAATGAAATGTATTATAATTAATCTACAACATCTAATAATTACCTTTCACCCTCCTCGGTCTACCTTTCCCCATCAGGTACTCCCTTTCGAATTTTTTAATTGAGTTCAGATCACCAATGCGTTGATCTAAATCGATCTTAATAAATGCTAACCACAAAATATATTCAGTAACATACACCTTGGTCTAGTATACCATATATCCCTCCATCATAGAATCCTCACGTCGTGCTCTTTGTCTAACCAAAGCCTTCAAAAATTTCAAGTGCCTCACATCCATCCACATTGACCTTCTATGTATAGGTTCACACGATTCAATCTCCTCAACTTGGTGTATGAGGTAGTGTTCTTGTGCATTGAAAAATGACGAAGGTAGAAACTTTTTCATTTCACACATTAGACGAGGAATTTCTCTCTTCCAATAATTTATATCTTATTTATGTATTTATTTAGATGACAACCATCTACAAGTGATGCAAGAAAATCACGAGATTTAACGAAAATAAACAATATAATACATTAGTACAATTATTAAAACAAATGTCAAATATAAGTTCTATAATGGATTAAACAAACAATTTATGCATGAAAAATATCGCTACTTACCTCATGTATTTTCCAAGATCATATATAACTTGTTTGACATTGTTGTCGAAGTTGTCTAGGAGAGATAGAGGTAGAACATCATGTAACAATAAAATCATTTCATTATTTTTTCCAAAAGTAGACAAAAAAGTACACAACAACATGAAGTATACAAATATAGAAATATATACACCATAATAACTACCTTAAAGAAGATATGCCAATCATGCGTTTTTAACCCCCCCAAAATCACCTTTATTTGTTAAGATATTCTTTATGTTTGAATGAAATCTTGTGGGAAATTTAATTTTTTGTATGACTTCTTTTACAACATTTATTTTTTGCTCCGACAATAACCATGGAAGTGAGCTTATATTAATTTGGTCTCCATCATTATTTAATTCAATGATATCTTTCATTGCATGATGTAGATTTTAACCTTGTACAATATTTTACTGCAAACAGATTTTCAATAAAAGAACATAAAAGATACAATGACAAATACACACCAATACAATGACAAATATTTTATATTCATTCATAGTGATACATTTTTTACAATACATTATACATATAGGAGCCAACGACATCCAAAACCCTAACCCAATGACCTAGATTAGTCAACAACCCTAATTATTTAACTGTAAATAGAAAACCATTGTAAAAAACCATGTGCTGAAAAATCGTCGAAAAATGGACACGAAAATCGAGGCGACATGAAAAACGAGGAAAAATGCGACACATTTCCCGAGGAATTTTTTTTTCTCAAGGGTGTTGTCCCTGAACCCCCGCACAAAGTGGATATGTCCCCCTGGTGTAACGTAGAATACACTATAGCTAATCGTGCAAATAATATAACACATACTCAACATTCTCCCACTTATTGTTTTCTTTGCATATAGGGGGTTACATGGTTACATAATCAACAATCCAGGGCAACAATGCCCATGGATCCTCTACACCAAGAGAATTTCTCAGTGCTCATAGAATTTGTTAATGAATTTGTGGCATTCTTCAAAGTGTCACCTTCATCAACAACACTTTATTTTCTCCAAACATGTCTCTCACAAAGTGATATTGAATATCAATATGCTTTGTCTTTGAATGATAAGCTGAGTTCTTCACTAGAAAAATTGCACTCTGACTATCACAATCTATCCTTACAACTTGTTGTACCAACCCAATACCTGAACAAAATATTTGTAACCATACTGCTTCCATGAGTGGTTGCCATGTATTGAGCTTCTATAGTTGAAAATGCCACTACAGCCTGTCTTTTGCTCATCCAATTGATTGCTCCTCCAAACAGGTTAAACACATACCTGCTTGTAGATCTCCAACCAAGTCTGCATCCACAAAGCCATGTATTTCCAACACTCTTTCCAATCCTAGTCTTCCTTGGTAGCACAATCCATAGCTAGCAGTGCCACACAAATACCTGAAAACCATTTTTACTGTTGTCCAATGATCCTTCTTTGGTTTTGACATATACCTGCTCAAAACTCCCATTGCATGTGCAATGTCCGGTCTAGTACATACCATTTCATACATAAAACTTTCAACTTCACTCGCATATGGAACACAAGACATGTCCACCTCCTCTTCCTATGTATTGGGACACTGATCTGTAGATAACTTTACACCAACGAGAATAGAGACCTTGACCTGTTTACGTTCCTACATATTAAACCTCTGTAATATTGTTTCGACATATTTTCTTTGATTTAACCAGAGTTTCCTCTTTTTCCGATCTCTTTTAATTTCCATGCCCAAAACGAAATTTGAAGCACCAAACTCCTTCATGTCAAATTTAGAGGATAAATGAGTTTTCACATCCTGGATAATCTCCTTGTTGTTTCCTATCAACAACATATCATCCACATACAAGACCAAATAAATCAAATGATCACCAATTAATTTAAAATACACATAGTGATCCTCTTTGCTTCTTGTGAAGCCAAGTCCCAACATACAGGTATCAAATTTTTGATACCACATCCTTGGTGATTGTTTTAAACCATACAGGGAATTTTTCAGCTTGCATACTAGCTCCTTCTTTCCCTTCACAACAAATCCTTCTGGCTTCTTTGTATATATTTCTTCTTCTATATCCCCATGTAGGAATGTTGTCTTCACATCCATATATTCTACTTCAAAATAAAATGCAGCAACAACATATAACATAAATCTTATAGAAGTTAACTTGGAAACACGAGAAAAAAATATCACCAAAATAAATTCCCTCAACCTGGGAATAACACTTTGCTACTAATCGAGCTTTGTATTTCTCCACTTTTCCTTCTGCATTCAACTTCTTTTTAAATGCCCATTTTTTTCCAATGTGCTTTCTTCCAATCGACAACTCTAATAGATCCCAAGCCTCATTCTCATCCAAGGATGCCATTTCTTCATCCATGGACTTTTTCCATAGATTTCCATCCTCTGAATCCACTCCCTCCCTAATAGTTCTAGGATCATCATCAGTAATAGACAAAGAAAAAATTGAACATAAATCAGATGGAGTATAAATTTCCCATAGCCTTCTTTCTCGAACCAATCTCCTCAATACTGGAGTATGAGTATCTTCTTGTTCCGATTCATGTTCTTCTGTAGAGTCTAATTCATCATCCTTTAAATAAAACTTTATTCTCTCTGGTTCTTCCTTACTTGGTAGGACTTGATGTTTAACAACATACTTCATTTATCTAAATACCACATCTCATCTATACACAACCTTATTAGTTTATGGGTTCCAAAACTTATAACCTTTGAGACCATCTTTATGAGCTTATAACCTTTGAGATCTTCTTATCTAGCTTACTCATGTTTTCCTTTGGAACATGAACATAAGCCTCACAACCAAATACCTTGAGATGTGTGAGAGAAGGTTTCTTACTAGTCCACACCTCTTGTGGAGTATTTTCATCCAACTTTGATGAGGGTGATTTGTTGACCATGTAACATGCAATACCCACAGCCTCTGCCCATAATTATTTCCCTAACCCATCACCACTGAGCATGCACCTTGATTTTTATCTCAACATCTTGTTCATCCTTTCTACAACTCCATTTTGCTGACGTGTATATGGAGTGGTATTCTACCTTGCTATACCACACTTCTTACAGAATTATTCAAATTCATTCTCGCATAACTCTCTGTCATTATTTGTCCTCGACACCTTAATTCTTTTCTATGTTTGATTCTCAACAAGATCCTTAAACTCTTTAAACTTGTCAAAGACTTCAGATTTCTTCCTAAGGAAATATATCCAAGTATTCCTCAAGAAGTCATCTATAAATGAGACATAGTACACATATTTTTCCAATAATGGAACCGACACAGGTCCAAACACATCATTGTGAACTAGCTGTAAAATTCCTTCTGCCCTCATTGCACCAGAGGTTAATCTTACCCGATTCTTCTTCCCATATACACAATGTTCACATAAATCAAAATCCAAAGAGTGGTTAGACATAACTTTACTGTGTAGTATTCTAATATCCTTCTCTTCGATATGCCCAGTCTTTGATGCCATATCATAACCTTTTGTCTAGAGACTATAGGAGTTCTTTCTTCTTCAAATCCAATATCAGGAACAATGGAACTATTACATCCATCACTAATAGTGCTTCCTTGTAGCTTATACAAAGTTCCAAACCGAACTCCCTTCGGCAACACCATTTCTCCTCGAACCATCATGCATGTTTCCTTTTCAAATATTGTTTTTACCCCTGCATCGTCCATTTTTCTTACATAAATCATATTTCTGGCCAATCCTGGGATGTGCAAAACACCAGGTAGTGTTCTAATCCTTCCATATATGAGCCTCAACTTGATTTTTCCTTGACCTATGATTTTGGTTATCGAGTCATCACCTAGGAAAAAATTACCTCCATCATACCTTTCATATTCATAGAACCACTCCCTATGGGGATTCATATGAAAGGATGCACTTGATTCAACCAACCATGCCTCATGATCTGCATGTGTGCTTGAAGAATCCAAGTACACATCCCCTCCTTCTCCCTTGGAGGTATTTTCTTATGTAGAAGGAGATTCTTTAGATCTTCTTTTTCTCAACTTTGGATCTACATTGCTTCTTATATCTTCCTTCTTTTCCACATCTCCAGCATACCTTTACAAACTTTTTGGGAGACTTAGATCTTCCCTTAGACTTAGATCTCCCACTTGAGGACTTTTATCTATTTATTTTCTGGGAGCATCCTCTTGCAAATAATGCATCTGTGCTCTGTCCTTCCATGTTCTTCCATCTCATCTCCTCTAAAAATAAGGATGAGACCACTTCATCAAACTTCAAGGTAGTTTTATTACTACCTATGTCCACAACCAGACTATCCCACGAGTCTGGTAAAGAGCACAATAAATTATTACACTTATCTTCATCTGAAATTTTAATCTCAACATATACTAAATGACTTACCACCATATTGAAGGTATTCAAATGATCTACCACCGAGTCTCCATCTCTCATCCTTAGGTTATATAGCTTCTTTATTAGGAATAGTTTATTTACTAGGAACTTAGACTGATACAAATTCCCCAATTTATCCATAAATATTTGTCTATAGCTAACTTTGACACATTCAATAATATTAAATCTGAGAGACATAGTTGAATTGTTCTCTTTGCCTTCCGATCCAATTTTTTTCCAGTCTTTTGTTGAAGTTCCTGTAGGTGCAGTACCTAGATCCACCGTGATCCACTGATCTCTGTCCACCAAGATATCTTCCATCTTGAGCTTACACAACTCAAAAATTTTCCCATTAAACTTCTCGATCTCCATTTTCAAATTGCTCACCATTTATTTTCACCTGAAAAATCAATACCATAGATCTCCCACTGCAACAAGGCTTATCATAGTTCGGAGCCAAACCCTTGACCACAAAGGCATCCCCCTGAAGCCAACAAAGCTCTGATACCAAATCTAGATTTTAATCTTGTACACTATTTTAATGCAAACAAATTTTCAATAAAAGAACATAAAAGATACAATGGAAATTACACACATTACATAGAGATTTTTCCCTTGTAAACCCAAATCGGGAAAACCATCATATTCTATATTCATTCATAGTGATACATTGTTTACAATACAATATACATATAGGAGCCAACAACATCCAAAACCCTAACCCAATGACCTGAATTAGTCAACAACCCTAATTCCTTAACCGAAAATAGAAAACCATTGGAAAAAACCGTGTGCTGAAAAACTGCCCAATAATGGACATGAAAATCGAGGCAACACGAAAAACAAGGAAAAATGAAACATGTTTCCCGAGGCAAAAAAAATCTTAGGGGTGTTGCCCCAGAACCCCTACAACCCCCCCTCAAAACCCCTTACGTGCATGGCACAATGTAGTAGACACTATAGCTAATTATGCAAATAATATAACACATACGCAACACACAATTGTCTTCCTGAATGTCATTGCAAATTTTGACAATTTTTTCTTTGTCACTCCTTCCATCGAACATTCACCATATTGTGTCAACTACATTCTTATGATATGCATTGTATAAAAAAAATGAACAATTTGTAGGTGCTCATAGTAGGGAAACCTACTGAATTGTTTGGGATAACTTTTCATTCCTCGTGGAATCCCATTGACACCTTCATGATCATGGCCATCATGAATCATTACAAATAAATTACAAAAATCATTGTCAATTACAATAAATTATCAAAACACATTATAATTTAAAAAAAAAAAAAAAAATCATATATGATGATAGATAGACAATTTGATCCATACCTTGATAATTTCTATTATATTGCAACTTCCATAGGTGAGGTGTCGTTCTCCATGGTTTTAATGCGGTCTCTCCTTTCCCATTAAAAATATGTTTTTCGGTAGTTCGATACCTATGATTCTTAGAGAGGAAGTTCCTATATTCATCAAACACCTCCTTTCTTAAACTTTTTGATCAATGAGATTTCATATTAGGACCACAAATTGGACATGCAAATTTTCCCTTTGTTTGAAGACCTGCAAGAGGTGGATTAATTATGTCAATTGTAATATATTATATATAATGAATGCATTATTTAAAAAACATGTATATTGATATATCAACTTCATAAAATTAAATACTATTAAAGTGCATGTTATAATTATATACCACAAAAATGGGTTATCCCTGGATCATCATGAATTGTCCATGCAAGCATTGCATAGAATTGAAATTTCCTTTGCCCTATTGGTCTAGAGACATCATACATAGTGATGTCATTCCATAGATTTAATAGCTTGTCAATAAGAGGCTCGATATATACATTCATATATTTAACTTGGTACTTACCTAATTGATTTGAACATATATAGTACATAAATATTAAAAGCATTTAACATACATAAATATTATATATGAGTAGATGAAAATATATATATGAAATTATGAAACAAATACGAAAAATGAGATGCTACTGCATTAAAAAAACACTGTTGTAAACAAATACCTGGAACAATAATTGCCAACATTATATCATCCCTCTTTATTAACATCCCTAGTGGAACGTTATTGTTGATAACAAAAATAGGCCACATTTAGTAAATAGATCACATCTCTTCAAATGGATTGACACCATCTGCTTCCAAAGAAAGCCTAGCATTACAAGGTTCTTCTTTAAAGCGTGTCCATTTTTCTTCCATGTCTCTAATGCAGAACCATCTGTAGGCATTCAAGGAATGCCATCTTCACTTATATTCCGTGCATGGTAATCCATAAATTGTGTTAAGTTTTTGCACCTAAACAGTGGTTGCAAGTGTGGAATAATGAGAATATAACGAAGAACCTTGTGAGACACCTTTTTTGTTACTTGATCTGTTTGATATCTACTACTATGACATTTAGGGCATTCTGTTTCAATTTCATATTGTTTTTAATATATAATATGATCATTGGGACATGCATCAATTGTTTGATACTCCATTCCAATATCTTTCATGATGGTAGATAAATCTTGTTACGTGTGAGGTAAAATATTTGATTGTGGTAACACATATTCATCTATCAAGCTGCTACAACAAATTAAAAGAAAAATCTGGTTAATATAATATCAAGAAAATTAACAACAAATATTTCATCCTTATTAATTTTACTCATGAACTAACAACAAAATATTTTAGAGGAACAAAGACAACCTTTATCATGATCATATATATGTGATCGATGGAATATATTACATACCTTAACATTTTTGTGATTGATGTGTTTGAAAAAACATTCATAACCTTCAAGTTCATTATCAAAAATACAATAGAGAGAAGAGTTATGTTTGAGCCTTCATAAAGGGGTTTGTATGCCTTCTCAAGTAGAGGTAAATATTGAACATCATCAAAGTCGTCATTTTCGTGATCATCATCATCCATTCTAACATTAAATATATCATGAATCAATGTATTTGTAACATCACCCTCAACTATGTTATCAACATGATCATCGTCTTCCATATGATCATTAACTTTATCTTCAGTATTCACAGCCCCATGTTCCTCTGGCTTGTTATGCAACCACATTCTCCATGTGCGGATATGCCCTAGGAAGCATTTCCTTTATAATTACAAACCATCAAAATATATTAGTGTATATATAAAAAATATAAAAAATATACAAACATTTACAAAAACAATCAATATAAAGACATATATAGTGAACAACTTACCAATGGACAATATTCATGCCCCCCCTCAATGTGTCCATGTTCCCTACAATGTCTTTTAGTTGTTGAGAACTTTAATCTTCTCCTATTAAATCCCTACATTGAATAAAAGGAAAATAACATTTCTCATCACCTTTTCATTTCACTCCATCCCACAATCTAGCAAGTAATTGTCAATTTTGTTCTTGTGGATCAGGAATATTGTTATGTGACATTTTATTTTACCAATCTTGAGTGACGATTATTGATCTTAAAAAATCAAGCTCCACTCTTCAAATATTTGTAATGATAGTAAAAAATAAAATAATTATGGTTTTTTGCAGGAAAGACACCTTATAACCCCTGCAAGTCATCGCTAGTATAGCAAAAATGTCAGAATGTTTCTACCATTCTAGGTTTTTATAAATAAATAGACGTCGGATTCCCGAGGTTTGCTGATTGTTAACTATTACTGTAATAAATGTGAGGAGTGGTTGACTAAGTGTAGGTCAAAGGGAAAGGGTCTGAGGATATTTTACTAGCGTTGAAAATCCGATGCCTTTTCCATTGCAATAGAACAATTGGAACAATGCCTTATTAGTCAAATATCTGACGACTGTCGGGGACAATTCAAAAAAAAAAAAAAAAAACAAGAAACTTGCAATTTTTAAAGGTAAAATCCAATGACAAGGCCAATTTTTTGGGTGGCATCGGAGAATGTCATCGGATTTTGGGTTCAAATGTAGTTGTGTCTACTGAAAAAAGAGTTATGAAATGCTTTAAAGGAATTCAAGATTTTAGACTCAAGGACTCTAAGGTAGATGAATTCAACCTGATCAAGTATTCCGATTCAAACTTTGACGGAGAAAAGGAAAATGGAGTATCAACTTCAGGCTATCTCTTGAGTCTGAATCAACAACTGTCTCCTGGAGATCACACAAACAATTAGTCCTAACAAATTCCATAATGGAGGCATAATATGTGGAAATTGCAGAATTGACAAAGGAGATTGTGTGGCTCGGGAAAATACTTGAATATTTGCAGGAGAAACAAGTGAATTATACTCCTCTTCTAGTTGACAATACTTCTGCAACCAAGTTTTCCAAGAATCCAATATTCCATGATTGAAATAAGCACATCAACACAAAGTATCACCTGATTCGATATCATGTAGAGGCCAAGACTATTCTCTCAAGACATTGCTCCACAAATGATCAAATTGTGGACATCTTCACCAAATTTCTTGGAAGAGAAAAATTTGAGAAGTTCATAATGATGCTTGGACTCACACACACCCCTTTGAATTAAGGGGGGGAATGTTGGACACGTAATCCTTTGTGGTTGCATTACTTGTAACAACATTGTAAATATGAATAGTCGTAGGTGATAGGAAACATCTTCAGTTATGGAATACCAAGAGTGATCTATTGTGTGTTATTAACCTACCATGTTAATGCCAAATGCATCAAGTGTGGAGTTATCTTTTCTGCCATCCTGGTCTGACATCGTTAAATCCTCCTTTTGAATCGGTTTGTATCAACATTGAAGTCCATTCAACTATAGGAAGAGTATTACCTTGTTCATCTAACTTATTCAACTTTAAATGTTCAAACCATTCACATTAAAAATACATCAATAATTACACTAAAAATGACTAGTATTTGAACATTTTGTGGTCATGAAACTCACACAATTTCTCATGAATTGTATTTTTCAAGAATTCTACATAGTGATACTTCATTGGGGGTAGTATAGATGGAGGACAAATTTCAGTCGTAATTTCCAATATAACTTCATCCACCATTGATTCATATTCATATCCTAAGACCGAAGAGATCAAGAATATGACCTCATGCAATAATTCAACAAAAGTAGAGGTTGATACATGGAAGAAATTAGGTATTTCGACATCATCACACAAATATTATCGATTAAATTCTACTTTTTTGTGGGTAGGCCAACCATTTACCTTAGTATCCAATTCTTCTTCATTGATAGAGTATTCAATCAATGTAAATAGGAGCATAGTTGATGTTGGGCCCGTGATATGGTTAATTTAATGATGATGATTAGATCCTTTTTGGCCAATATTATATGCACATTTTCCTATTTTGAAGAGTTTTGAAGGATTTTTGTATCAAATCGCCATAGCTCATACCAGGTACGTATGATTGATGTTTTATGATGGTTTCAAGTATAATTCAACATGTTTTAATGATTCCAGGAAAATAATTCGTGATCTGTTTGTCACAGGGAAAAATCGCAGGTCATTTTTTCATCCGACACTCCGTCCGGTACTCCATCTAACACTACATCCGATACTCCATCTGACACTCCGTCCTGCACTAAAACCGTGGGTGAGTAGGCGGTTATCATATCAGTGGCCAATGATGGGAAAATCAAAGACATGGGTTTCCCTTGTGCTCATGGCCTCCAGCTACTAAGCTTCTGACAACTTGGATTGGGTTGTTATGCTGGGCGTTTATTGGCTCGCTTTGTTTCTAGAAGCCACCGGCGGTTAAAACGCATTAATTGTAATTTACTGTTTTTAGAAGAGGTCGACCCTTCCAGTGGTCGACCTCTCAACTTGTAAACTCTATAAATACTACAATAGTGTTCAGACAAGTAGTATAGGATATTTAAGCTCTGTTTTGCCATTTTCAAGACATTTTCTCTAAAACTATGTTTTAAATTTTAAATATTGAAATCGTGTTGCTTGAGCTAGTGATTCATTGTTGAGGATTATCCACGACCTGTTGGGGGACCCACCAATAGTCTGGGTGAATATTTATTCAATTAGCTTGTGAATTCACATAGTGTAATCGTCATTTCTTTTATTTCCTGTACATGACTTTTATTATGTTTATTTATTGTGTAAATTGTTGTTCATAAGTTTAATTGTTTTAGTTTCTTTTACAGGTTATTATGAAGGATAGTGTAATTATAGCATGTCTTTTTAATTGATAGGACATAGCTTGCAATCATAGACACTAACCCCTGTGTGTAATTAGATGGTAATTAGATTTTCTATATGTTGAAATAGAATTTAAAACAGAGTTAAAACAAAGTATTTAGTTAATGGGTTCTTTGGCAAGGTTTCAATGGATGATTAGTCGTTAGCTTTGAATTTAGTTTTTAATTTGCTTATCTAGTTTGCTCAGTAGTTCTTATTTTGTTTATCTTGTCATATGATGAAATAGAAATAGGATTTGAGTCATATTTTTAAGAGTATTTCCCTTTGCAATTTAAATTGTTAAAATAGGATTAGTTTAATTTACTTTATGTAATTTCCATTCTAGATCTAGGTTGTAATTTTAATTCAAAGTTTGATTATTGAGTTTAGTTTTCAGTTATGAATCTCTAAGTAGTATGAATTTGCTTACATTAGCATATACTGCAATTGAATTAAATAGAATAATGTTTTCATATTGTTGATGATTAATGCATGAATTGAAGAATCACATGGAATTTTAGGGTAGTTGACGTTTCTTCTATAATGGCCAAGTTCTCATTAGATTGTCTAATTCATACCTTTCACTTTGCTATAGAAGTCAATATTGAGTTTATTCCTCTTGAGTTATCATTAATTGTTAAATGCCATCGTGATATCATAAGACACCAAATACATAACCATCAACACTATATTTGAGTTTCCTTGCTTTTGTAGATTAGAGAATAGTTTTCTTGCTTTGGTAGATTAAAGAATAGTTTCTTATTGTAGATTAAAGAGTAGTTGTTGATTACTTTTATTGTCACTATGCTTTGAATTTAGTAGATTAAGATTTCCTTTCGTAAATTAGAAGTAATTATGAAGTTTAACTTAAGAATAGAGTTCACTTGCTTATTAGTTTGATTAGTTGTTTATTGAGTAATTTTGATTAGTTTACTTGTTGTATAAGTTACCATAGGTTAGTTAGATGATTTATTTCTTGTTTACTTGCTTTGATAGGGTAGTTGCTTGCTTGTTTATTTTTCTTTAATAGGGTAGTTGCTTGCTTGTTTATCTACTTACTTGTTGTTTCTTATTGAATTTGAGTAGGTTAATTAAAGTAGTTTGTTGTTGTTGTTGTTGTTGTTGTTATTGTTGTTGTTTTTACTGGGGGAATCGGCAACT
The DNA here is from genome assembly GCA_032191745.1 of Picea mariana. Lineage (NCBI taxonomy): Eukaryota > Viridiplantae > Streptophyta > Pinopsida > Pinales > Pinaceae > Picea > Picea mariana. Next base: position 165,736 of record JASDQU010100952.1, on the reverse strand, counting down.
TCGCGGTTCTCGTACTCGCGTGACATGGGGTCGATCCCCAGCGGCTACCACTATAACCCCAGGTGCAACCACCCAGCCCGCAAGAATGGCGCATGAGTAAGTCTGGGTGAGAATCGAACATGAGACTTCATTTTACAAATTTCCTTCCATTTACACGTCACTTGCCAATCCGTCTACACCCGTGCGGGCTAAAGGTATGTAGGCTTGGCCCAGTTAAGCTTTCTGCAGCTAGACCACGTCCTTGCTCGGGTTTGAGCACAAGACCTGACCTTCGTTGCAAGAACGACTTTACCATCCAGCCGCCTCCGCTGACCTTAAGTAGTTTGTTGTTGTTATTGCTCATTAGATAGATTAAATAGATAGTTTGATTTTGCTTATTGTCATGATTAAGTTAGTTTTCTTTAATTAGGGTTTTCATTTTCTTTCTTAGAACAATCCATCGATCCTTTGTTCAAAAGTTACTTAGGATAAATAGTATAAGTTTCTTAGCAAGGTTTGATCATTAATATCTTTTGCTTAAGTAGATTAGCCCTTAAATAGCCCATTTCCTTAGTTAGGCTATACTACCTCTAGCCTTTCTTCCTTGGCACATATAGTGCTACAACTCTAAGTTTACTTACCTCGTGTTGACAATTTAATTGAGGGTTTTTAATGCCTTTTTAGTGCATAAAGAACACCCATAAGTTGATATGGACTCGATGTAATAGCCATAACTTCCTTAGAAACATTCAAAGATATCAAGGTGTGACTTAGGGGGTTATACAGTTTTGTGCAGGCTTCAACAAAATTGGTGAATGAAAAGTAGAGGGGGTTACAACTTGATCCAATTGACTTGAACATATTGAAAATTGGCTAGAGCTAGCATGAGCAAGGTATCTAGTCAAATCACACACCTTTCCTAAACAACCCACATAAATGTGTGTATCTAAAGAATCCCAATGCAGGTATACTAAGACTTTAGAATCTATTGAATGAGTTATAGGGGTACTAATAGCCGAAGTTTTCTTTCATGGAGCTATCTTCTACCAAAATTTCTAGCTAATCCTCCAAATAACTAGAAATGGTTGGTTGACTTACTTGTTTTAACAAAAGATGCAAAGTACCTTAAATTTTCCTTTTCCAAGATAAGGACTTTCTTGAGCATTCAAGATTAAAACGATGAAGCTAACAATGAAAATAACCCTTTCCAATGTTAATTTTGTTGGATTACTGAGAGGGGGGGTGAATCAGTAATAACGTAATTTTAATCCTTTTTCTTCAAATGTTATATCAATGTAGAATTATTATCCAATAATGAGCAGTAAAAAATAAACAATCACACACATGCACAGTACACCAGTGTTTTACGTGGAAACCCAAATCGGGAGAAAACCACGGAATGTTTTTTATTATATGTCTTGAAGAATTACATTCATTGGAAGCACCAACTTCCTTTGTTTTCCAGCTGCAACTGGAAGGAGGCTCCAACCCCCTAGTTTCTCAGGCTACAACC
>JASDQU010100952.1:130088-161439 GCA_032191745.1 Picea mariana | reverse complement strand
CCCCAAAAGGTCAAAGTAGTCAAAGTGGTTTAAGAGATTTTAAAAGGTAAATAATAAAGTGAAGTAATGAGTGTATTATAATTCAAATTGAATACAAAATAAATTATTTCAATAATAAATTTAATGGAGAAATTAGAAGTGGGTTAACCCTAAAATAAGGAAAGTGGGGCCAAGTTGTTGGTTGTGGAGCCTGATTATCTTCCTGATTTAGAGGTCCTTGCTTTCAGCCGTGTTTATACCCCATGAAGTATTTACACCCCAGAAGTATGTACACTCTTCCACGCGGGGGAGTACAAAGGGGGGGTACCCCCTCTGTGGGGTCCGGGGGGCCTATCCCCCTGGCTGGGGGGTCAGGCGGCAAGAGGGCCCCCAAAGAAAAAATTGCCTTGTAAAAGTATATTGTAATTTCATTGTAAATATGGACCGTTCATTATAAGGTCGCAGATCTAATGGTAGAGATTATGTTAGGGTTTTTTTCCCTAGAAGGCAACCCTCTTTTATGAGGGAAATGTATTGCGGCTATGGATGATGGTGAATATTGTATTCTGAGAGAGGAGACTGTGAAAGAAAGAAGATGAAGTTACAGCGGGTTTTGTTGTAGGTTGTATCCCTTCATTTGTTGGATAATAATAAAGGAAGGGCCTGACAATTTCTCTAGTGGACGTAGCCCACACTGGGTGAACCACGTAAATCTGTGTCTCTCTTGTATTGTGTGTCTTCTGTGTTTTGTTTCTGCATTTGTTTTATTTTATTGCTCCGCGGTCCTGTTTTTCTAACACAAGTGACCTAGAAGATGTTTTTAAGGAAGCTACTTGGAGAGTATAAATAAGAGGCAAGGCTCTCTCATTTTAATCACACTTGAGAATATTGAATATAGATAGGTTTCTGAGGTAACAAAGGATATCTAAGCTAAAATTATGAGGAAGGTGAAGAAAAGAAGGCCAAAATGCAAGGAAGGATAAATTCTTTTGATGGTGCTTTCTAAGGTATGTTATTTACAGGTCATCTCACCATTTTCACTATAACTTTTTTTTATATAATTATTTAGACCATGAAATTTCTATGAAATTGATAAAACATATACAAGTATCTGTGGTACAAAATTAATCTTGTGGGTCATTGTATTTTTGGAGTTACAGTCCGTGGAAAATAGGGTTTGTGGCTAGTCCTGAAACTAGTCAAAAACAGGTGTTTCGGGTAAAAACGTCATAACTTCTTCATAACAGATCCAAATTCCGTGAAAAAAAATGTTTTGGTTAGGGTATAGTCTATAGTATGATGTGTAACAAGTTTAGATCAATTAAACAAATATTTCGTGCAGGGCACGCTCTACAAGTTCGCTCTCTAGAATAATCCATAATTCAGCAAGGTATGTCATTTCTGCTATAACTCCTTTTATGAGAGGTTCCAAGTAGTGACACCTGGAGTAATTGCATAAAAAAGCATTGAAGAACATTGTGTATCAGTTTTAGATATTTATACATTACAGGTACAAATTTATGATTAATTCAACTTAGGGTTGTTGACTAATCCAAAACTAGGCATGTGAGACTAAAGAAAAGTTTGATGAAAATGCTAGTCTCTTGTTGTTGAAGTTAAGGAAGGTTTGCATGAATGTTATCACATACACCAAGTCTATTACAGAGCTACAAATCAGATTTGGATGACGAAATTGATGAGGGATTTTGGTTGAGGTACATGTTGAGTACATGGTTGAGACAAGTAGTTGATGAGTTGGCACATACATGAGGTGTATAGTTGATGATGTTGGTACATATTGACGAGTCATAGTTGATGAGTAGTTGACACATGATTGGTACATACTTGGTACATGGTTGGATGCACTTGTTTATGGTACATGTTGATTACAGGTTATTTGGTACAGGTTGGCGCACGGTTGATGCACTTGTTTATGGTACAGGTTGATTACAGGTTGAGGTACAGGTTGATGCATGGTTCAGATCTATTGGTACATGTTTACAATGGTATATCTCATAGTGACAGGTTGATAGTGGTTCCATAATTCTACTTCTACTTTAGGGTGGCAGGACGGGGCAAGGACAGGTGGTTGTAGCCACTTTCTGGTTGTAGCCGGAGAACATAGGGGGTTGTAGCCAGAGAATTTGGGAGTTGGAGTTTCCCTCAGGTTGTAGCATGAGAAACTAGGGGGCTGGAGCCTCCTTCCAATTGCAGCTGAAAAACAAAGGAATTTGTTGCTTCCAATTAATGTAATTCTTCAAGACATATAAGAAAAATCATTATGTGGTTTTTTCCCGATTTGGGTTTCCATGTAAAACACTGGTGTACTATGTATGTGTATGTTTTTTCATTTGTTCATTGCTTATTTACTCCGTGTTATTGGATGATAATGCTTCATTGATATAACACTTGGATTATATGGTTAAAAAGGATTAAATTTCTATATTACTGATTCACCCCCCCTCTCATTAATCCAACAATTGGTATCAGAGTAGGTTCCTTCATAAATCAGTTTAACCACTGAAAGATATATCATGGAGAATACCAACTCATATAAAAAAGGAATACCATAGTTTGATGGACAAAAGTATGTTTTTTGGAGCATAAGGACGAGGACATATATATAGGCACATGGGTTTCAAGTTTGGCAATCAATTGTAGATTGATGCACAGCACCAACAGTTCCACCAACAAATGACAAAGCAATAAAACTCGGTGGGAATAATTACAAAGCCACAAATGCACTTTTGAATGGTCTAAGTGATATGGTATTCACTAAAGTTGCACATTGTAAATCCACTAAAGAGATTTGGGACAAACTTCAAAATATTTATGAAGGAGATACAAAAGTCAATGTAGCAAAGCTTCAGACTTATAGAGGTCAGTTCAAACAACTAAAAATGAAGGAAGATGAAGATATCACAACCTACTTCTTACGAGTCGATGAAACATTGAATACAATCCTAGGATTGAGAGAAGAAATTGAAGAATCTGTAATTGTTCAAACGATACCAAGATCTCTTCCTATGAGATTCAACCCTAATATATCAGCACTAGAAGAAAGGTCAGATCTGGACTCAATAAGCATGGACGAACTACATGAAATCTTCACAGCATATGAAATGAGAACTGAGCAAGAAAATCTAGATGTAAAAGAAGCAGCCTTCAAGGCATCCAAAAGATCAAAGAAAAATAAAAAGGAACAAGAAGAATATAGCAGCATCAGTGACACCTCGGAAGATGATAAATAAGTGGCCAACTTCATCAAAAGACTGAACAAGGGAACCAACGGTAGGTATACAGGTAAGCTCCCTTTAATTTGTTTTAATTGTGATGGTATTGGTCATTTTTCTAACAAATGTCCTCATAAGAAAAAGAGAAATGATGAACATTACTCAAAAGGAAAACACACATATAAAGGCAAAAGAACTACAAAGAAAGTTTTCAAGAAAAGATTATACACCAAAGAAGACATCTCATCATCAGATGAAGATGAAGTCAGTGGCAATGAGACATGAAGAGTTCTATTCATGGCAGTAAAAGACTCTGACAAAGAAGACTTCGAAGAAGAATATGAAGAAGTTGAAGAAGAATGTGAAGAAGTCGATGAAGAAATTGAAGAGGTAGAAGTTGACTATCGAGAAGAATGAATGTGCACCATAGAAGTTATCAGAAGAGAAAAGAAGAAAAACAAGAAACTACAAGCAGAACTAGACAAGAAAAATGACACTCGATATCTAGAACAAATGATCACAAAATTGAAGGTTCAAATAGAAGAAGATAAAAGAATTGAAGAAGAACTCAAAGAACAACTAGAAGAAAAGGACAAGATCATTGGAAACTTGGAAGCAAAAGTTGTCACACTAAGAAAGGATATTCAAAAGAAAAATATGCAGAATTGCTCAAAAGTTTTGGATGAAATTATCAACAGTCAAAAATCTCATCTTGACAAGTCTGGACTTGGATACAATCAAACAGAAAAGAGATCAAGATCCAAAACAACAGAGCAAGAAACAAATCCAAAGAGATGTGTAGAAACAATCAAAGAGGATATGAAGATATACAAGGAAGATTACAAAGACACTCCTCCACCAAGAAGATTCAGATTTCAGAATTAACAATAGACAGATAGGCCTCAAGAAGAAGAATGATTCATAAGAGCACCTCATTTCAGAAGATCTTCAACTCCCAAGTATCAAACTATATTTTTTGGTTTATGTTATGCATGTAATAATTTTGGACATAAAGTTGTGAATTGCAGAGCTAACAACATGAACAGTAACAACTTTGAGAGTTATACACAAAGGGATTATTCAAGGAGACCTAGTAACACACAAAGAAGAAGTTACAACAGGTTTGAATCTTTGAGCACTGAAGTGGAATGTTACAAATGTAACAATTTTGGACACATGGCCAAGGATTGTAGAATGACAGTCCCTCCTAAAGAACCTCAACAGAATAATAACAGTCACAGACAAGAACCTTAGAAAACAACATGGATAAGAAAAAAATATTAGTATAACAATGAAGAATGCATAGTCGCTCTACAAGCTAAGAAGAAGAAACACGGTTGGTATGTTGACAGTGGATGTTCAAAACACATGACAAGTGATAAAGACAAATTTATTACATTACAGAAAGAAAAAAATGGATCAGTCTTCTTCGGAAATGATAATTCATCCAAAATCATATGCACAAATTAAAGGAATCGACTTTGAAGAGACATTTGCCCCAATTGCCAGAATGGAAGCAATCCGTTTACTTTTAGCTTATGTATGTTCCAAAAATGTTAAAGTATATCAGATGGACATAAAATCAACTTTTATGAATGGGGAACTTGAAGAAGAAGTCTACATTGAACAACCGGAAGGATTTCAATTGTCAGAGAACACAGACTATGTATGTAAATTAAAGAAGACCTTGTATGGTCTAAAACAAGTTCCTAGAGCATGGTACTCCAGACTGTATAAGTATCTGCAATAGGTAGGGTTTAGAAAAGGAAGTGCANACAACAACCTTTACATCAAGGTAAGTCAAGGTAATATTTTATTAATTGAAGTTTATGTTGATGATATTATTTTTGGTAGTGATGATGACAGGTTAAGCCAGAAATTTGCAAAAGACATGCATAATGAATTTGAAATGTCGTTACTTGGAGAACTATCCTTCTTTCTGGGACTCCAGATACATCAAAGAAACCAAGTATATCAAAGAAATTCTAAATAGGTTTAGAATGGAAGATTGCAAACCAGTTGTAAGTTGAGAAAATATGATGATTCGAAGTCGACAGATCAGACGTAATACAGGTCAATGATTGGCAGCCTACTATATGTGACAGCATCCATACCATATGTAATGTAAGCACTTGGACTGGTGGCATGATTTCAAGCATCACCAAAGGAATCACATGTATTAGCAGTAAAGAGGATTTTCAGATATCTCAAAGGAACATAAGAGTTTGGATTATGGTATCCAAAAGGAAAAGATCTATCACTTATTGCCTACACAGATGCAGATTGGGCAGGTTGTATTGATGACCGATGAAGCACCAGTGGAGCAACGTTCTACTTAGGTGAGTGTTTGGTATCATGGATAAGTAAGAAACAATCATCAATATCTCTATCTATAGCTGAGGCAGAGTATATTGTAGCAGCAACATGTTGTACACAGGTTCTTTGGATGAAACAAACTTTGACAGATACACAGGATGAGTATGATGAACCCATTCTAATATATTGTGATAATAATACAAGTGCCATCAGTATCTCAAAAAACCCAATGATGCACTCCAAGATGAAGCAAATTCCAATTAAGTATCACTTTCTATGGGAAGAGGTTGTAGAAAAGAACATCAGAGTTAAGTATGTGGGCACAAAAGAACAAGTGGCAGACATCTTTATAAAACCACTTCCATGGGAAGCCTTTGAATATCTTCGCCAAAGACTTGGAGTTATCTCTACTCCAAAATGAATGTTTTTTCAATGCTTCTTGAATGCTTATCTTATATGTCTTAGATGTACACAAGGAAGCACCATAAGAGGATAGTTCAGTCAGGGGGAGCAGCCCTGGATGGAAAGATACCTTTGTGATTGATGACAAAGGGGGAGAGATTTATTAGATGGAGAGGACAAAGGCATGGTTCTAGGGAGAGTAGATTTATCAGATGTAGAGGATAGAGGCAAATTTATCAGATACAGAGGACAGAGGCATCGTTCCATGGGGATCATGAGTGATATGATTTCAGTATTGCATCAGAGTGTTGCCATCAATGCCAAAGGGGGAGATTGTTGATTAAGGTTGGTTATCATTGATGTCAACCCTTGAAGAAAGCTCCGCAGCACAAAGGTTTGGTTAATGGACCCAAGATTGTTTGATTTAAATATGACTCATTATTGTCTTGTCATGGTTGATAAGAAGTAAATATGGATGAACTCCAAAGTGGTCCCCTTGTGGTGAAATCCCTCACAGGAAGACGCTTTGCAGAGTAAGAGAACTCATGCTTAATTGTGGAATAATGAAATGAAGGACAGTGATTTTTTCAGGTAAAATATCCTAGATGGATAGTGCTTGTCATGCCATTTTCGGTGGTATGTGTAACATCACATAACTCCTCACAGCTAGAGAGTTATGGCCATGAGAAGTTGGAGACCCCAGGTTTGGGTAATGGACCCAAGTTTGTTTGATGGATAACGGTATGAGTTATGATATATTTTCAGATAACATTGTTATATATGGATAGTACATTTCATTCCATTTCTTGTGGTATGTGGAACGTCACATAACTCCTCGGAGTTTGAGAGTTATGGCCTTATGAAGTTGGAGGACCTTCATATGTCATCTAGAAGCCCCAAAAGGTCAAAGTAGTCAAAGTGGTTTAAGAGATTTTAAAAGGTAAATAATAAAGTGAAGTAATGAATATATTATAATTCAAAGTGAATACAAAATAAATTATTTCAATAATAAATTTAATGGAGAAATTAGAAGTGGGTTAACCCTAAAATAAGGAAAGTGGGGCCAAGTGACCTAGAAGATGTTTTTAAGGAAACTACTTGGAGAGTATAAATAAGAAGCAATCCTCTCTCATTTTAATCACACTTAAGCATATTGAATATCTATAGGTGTATGAGGTATCCAAGGATATCTAAGCCTAAATTCTGAGGGAATGTGAAGAAAAGAAGGCCGAAATGCAAGGAAGGATAAATTCTTTTGATGGTGCTTTCTAAGGTATGTTATTTGCAGGTCATCTCACCATTTTCGCTATAAAAAAATTTCTATAATGATTCAGACCATGAAATTTCTATGACATTGAGAAAACATATCCAACTATGAGTGGTAAACAATTCATCTTTTAGTTCATTGTATTTTTGGAGTTACACTCTGTGGAAAATAGGGTTTGTGGATAGTCATGAAACTAGTCAAAAATAGGTATTTCGGGTAAAAACATAATAACTTCTTCATAACAGAGACAAATTCAGTGAAACCAAATTTTTTGGTTAGGGTACAGTCTTTAGTATGCTATGTAATATTTTTAGATCAATTCAACAAATATTCCATCCAGGGCACGCTCTACAAGGTCACTCTCTAGAATAAGCCAAAATTCAACAAGGTATGCCATTTTTTCTATAACTCCTTTTCAGAGAGGTTCCAAGTAGTGAAACCTGGAGAAAATGTATAAAACACACTGAATTACATTGTGTATCAGTTTCAGATCTTTATACATTACAGGTACAAAGTTATGATTACTTCAAGTTAGGGTTGTTGATTAATCCAAAACTAGGCATGTGAGACTAAAGAAAAGTTTGATGAAAATGCTAGTCTCTTGTTGTTGAAGTTAAGGAAGGTTTGTAGGAATGTGATCATATACACCAGGTCTATTACAGAGCTACAAATCAGATTTTGATGATGAAATTGATGAGGACTTTTGGTTGAGGTACATGTTGAGTACATGGTTGAGACAAGTAGTTGATGAGTTGGCACATACATGAGGTGTATAGTTGATGATGTTGGTACATATTGATGTTTCATAGTTGATGATTAGTTGACACATGATTGGTACATACTTGGTACATGGTTGGATGCACTTGTTTATGGTATAGGTTGATTACAGGTTCTTTAGTACAGGTTGGTGCACAATTGATGCAATTGTTTATGGTACAGGTTGATTACAGGTTGAGGTACAGGTTGATGCATGGTTCATATTTATTGGTACAGGTTTATAGCGGCATGTCTCACAGTGATAGGTTGACAGTGGTTCCATAATTCTACTTCTACTTTAGGGTGGCAGGACGGGGTAAGGACAGGTGGTTGTAGCCACCTTCCGGTTGTAGCCAAAGAACATAGGGGGTTGTAGCCAGAGAATTGGGGAGTTGGAGCTTCCCTCAGGTTGTAGCCTAAGAAACTAGGGGGTTGGAGCCTCCTTCCAGTTGCAGCTGGAAAACAAAGGAAGTTGGTGCTTCCAATGAATGTAATTCTTCAAGACATATAAGAAAAAACATTATGTGGTTTTCTCCCGATTTGGGTTTCCACGTAAAACACTGGTGTACTGTGTATGTGTATGTTTGTTCATTTGTTCATTGTTGATTTACTCTGCAGTTATTGGATGATAATGCTTCATTGATATAACACTTGGAATATATGGTTAAAAAGGATTAAATTGCTCTATTACTGATTCACCCCCCACTCTCAGTAATCCAACAACCTTAATAATTGCTAACTCCCATAATCTCTAATCTCTAACCTTTATATTTCCTTACAATTAAATTATGTATCCCTAAACACAAAAAATCTTGAAACATTTAACCATTAACCCCTTATCCCAAAGCCCTTAAAACCCCTATAATTCCTAAACCCTTAAAATTAACACCTTACCCTTAACACTTATACCCTTTAACCTATATAACATTATATACTACCCCCCACCCCCCAATACAATCTTAACTACTAAAACCTCTATAAACGCCAACCCTAACCTAAATAACCCTCATAAACCCTAACCCCTCTGACCACTAGCCCTTATAACTCTTCAATATTACAACCCATATAATCTCTTACCCATATAACCCCTAAACTGAATAACAATTTTAACCCCCAACCCCAATAACAATTTTATCTCCCAACCTCTACAAATGGTATTGTGTTACTAGAGAGATCCAAAATGACCTACTTGAGAGTTGTGTTACTTAAGTAATAGAAAAAATAAATAATCTAAGAGAACCACACACTAGTGAATCATTCCCCACTCTATCATATGAAAAAGAAAAGTTACTAAACAATTATATGCATCTAATAATCAAAAGAACAAGATATAACAAAGAATTAATGCAGATTTATTACCAATGGAAATAAAGACTTACAAGTTAACACCCAAAAAATAGTTGTAGAATAATGTGGGTTCTAAAGCCACCTTTAGGGAGGGTCCTTTGCCTCCTTGTGTACTCCACTCCAATATTTGGTGGTAGAAACTAAATCCCATTGTGGTAAAAAGAATAAAGCTAGGGTGCAAATTCTCTCTAATCACATTTCAACAACATAGCCTTCCAATAAGTGATGGATGAAATGGGTGACCTAAATAGATTTATTTATAGGTGAAAAAGTCGACCTCTATTTAGAGTTAGCTTCAATGTGTATAATCTCATTGTATTAATGAAGTAGTGGGATAAGGATAACTAATTAAGACTAGATCAAAACCTGTATTTGAAAATAATGACTTGATAAGGTCTACTTTTGGCCACTATGCCATTTTTGGTAGACACATAGGATTAATGAACTAAAAAAATATTAATTTTCCATTTTGGGGTCATAACATAGGTTTTTAAGGATTTAGTGCATGATTGGCCTACAAAAAAATGGATAAATATTACGCTATGACTTTTAGGTCAATCTTGGAACTTGACTTGGCTCATGCTGACAAAATTGAGGTCACATGATGACGAAATTGATGGAAATGATGGAAATGATGACTAGGGGTACCAAATCGATGCATTTATATGAAATTACTCATGATGTAGGTGAGAAAAATTGGGCTAATAAAAAACTCAAACCCTTAGTTATGGATACCCCAAACATTTGTAACTCATATACTCTATATCCCTTAACTCATATACTCCCTAATCCCCTAAAATTAATATCTTACCCCTAACACTTATACCCTCTAACCCATATAACCATATAACCTCTCCCCATACAATATTGACTACTAAAACCTCTATAAACAATAACCATAACCCATATAACTATTATAAACCCTAACCCTTACAACCATTATCCCTTATAAACCTTATATATTGTAACCCATATAACTCATAAACCTAATAACAAGTCTAACCCTCAACCCCAATAACAATTTTAACCCCCAACCTCTACTCACATTTACCCCAAACCCCTATCACATATATCACCTAATATTTATAATCCATAACACCTAACCCCTTTAACACTTAAGATACAAAACATTATCTCTTGAGACCCTAAACCCATATAACTCATATACTCTATAACAATTAACCCTTAATCTATCAAACACTATTAAAACCCTTATAATATTTAACCCTTTAATATTAACACCTTACCCCTAACACTCATAACCTCTAACCCATATGATCCTATAACCCCTAAACCCTATAAGTCCCCCATACAATCTTAACTACTAAGACCTCTATAAACCCCAACCTTAACCCATGTAACCCTTATAAACCGTAACCCCTCTAACCATTAGTCCTTATAACCCTTATATATTACAACCCATATAATCCCTTACCCATATAATGCCTAAACCCAATAACAATAGTAACCCAAACCTCTACCACCCGTTACCCCAAACCTTTATCACATTTATCACCTCATCTCTATAATCCATAACACCTAACTCACAAACAATTAGCTCTTGTGACCCAAACTTGTATTACTCATATACTCTATAACCCTTAACCTTTAACCTTTAACTCTAATAAGTTCATAAATATTAGAAGTTTTAGTCACTTGTTAGGGATTATGGCTTATAAGGTTTAGGGTTTATAAAAATTAAGGGTTATAACTATTACCAATTATAAAGGTTAAGGGTTGGATGTTATAATAGTTAGTGCTTACAAAGCTCTATGCGTTACTTGATAAGGGGTATAATGATTAAGTGTTAAGTGGTAAGGCAATTAAGTGTTATAAGGGTTAGATGTTAAAGGGGTTATTGGTTATGTGTGATAATATTTAGTGGTTATAAAGGTTAATATTGATAAGGGCTATATGTTAAGGGTTATGGGTGATATTCATTAAAGGTTAGTAGTTATCGAGATTACGAGTCAAGGGAAATAAAAATTAGGTGTTATATAGGTTATAAATAAACGGTGATTAATTTTATGCATTGGGAGTTATAGGGGTAAAGGGTTATAGTGGTTAGGAATTATGGGTTATATCAGTTGAGGATTATAAGAGTTGTGAGTCAAGGGTTATGGTGGTTAGAGTTATATTAGGGTTTAAAGGTTAGACAATTACACATTAGGAGAGATATAAGTCAAGAAATAGAAATTTTAGAGGTGATATGGGTTGAGGATTAAGGGGTAGGGTTAATAACATATGTTTTTTTTAAGGATGTTATCTATATCGGTTAGGGTTTATAGGGGTAAGGGGTTGCAAGGGATACACATTTTAATAGCTAGGAGTTATAATCATTAGTGGTTATAAAATTTAGTTTGTAATCTTAACCACTTTTACACCTAAGTAGTAATTCTTATAATCGATAACCCCTAGCACTTCTAACCCCTATAACCTTAGAACCTAATTCTATCAAGCTCTAACAAATATAAGGCTAATCCATAAGAACTGTTACCCCGAACCACTAATGGCCATTGATTTTAATTCTTATAACCACTAACCTCTAATCAATAACACACATAAACCCTAACCATTATAATTATGATAAGATAAGTGTCTATATACTTATCTTAGGAGGGGAATTGAATGAATCGAGCATTGAATCTTGATCCAATAATGGTTTTGAATCCCCTGAATGGAAATACAACCAATCAACCTTTACGACATGCTTGCAAATGTTGTCACAAATAGACTATGGGAATTCACACACTATAAAATTTGTACAATGCCAGTTGACAAGGTATATCTTATTGAGATTGGTTTGACTCCTCACCCAATAAATGTGAGATATGATCCCATGAGGGAAGTAATCACTATCTAGAATTCTTCAATATTTTTCCCATTGATGATTCAAACTACTTCTCTTTCTTGTAGTTGTTCAAGTATCCTTCTTATTTCAAAATTTTCTTGAACTGGTAATAGGATTCAACATGTATTGAGAGAACATACACCTACTATTCCATCCTATGGGTAAATTTCTTCCTTCAATCAAATAATTTTTTTTCCTTGAAGTAATAGCGGTATAGCTCGGTAGCATTATTAGTATCTTTATTTGCATGAGGAAAATATCAACAACCTTTTACCCACATCCCTAAATGTAAAGCATTGATTTAGATCATATATCTTGTCTTTATGAAACACAAAAATAGAAACATAAGCGAGCATATATGCACTTATGAATCTTATCACCAACAACCCAATTCTTATGAAAATAGTCCAAGAATTTCTCCTCATTTGTGAATTTGCTAAAAAAAAAATCTATCAATTGCATTAGCCACTTCAATATTGGAACAATATTTAATAAACTTGCACAAAGTCCATAATAGTCTAGCATTTGTCTCACTTACCATTTTGTATCAATGCCTACAAACAAAGTACACTCATGTTAATGAAAATGTCCATTCATTCACAATGTCTATGTTTTAACTCGGCTAAAATTAAAGAAATTAGAATAATAATAAAACACAGAAATACCATCATGGCATATTTAGAATTTCAATTAGAGTTACAATTTACATTTTGACTATGATCCAACATGTTCTACTTACAAAAGACTTTTATTCTTGTTATGGGGATTTATAGAATATAGATTATTGGAAAACAAATTAGTGGGATGGTTATTTTTGGGGGATTATGTTTTAGAATTATTGATTAGAAGGGGAAATTTATTGAAGTCAATAGCTCCATATTTTACTTAGATCTGATGCCAAGTGGCTCTGTAGAGATCTTTTGGCTTGTTGTTTTGCATACCATCGTCAAGTTTTTTCATTTATTAATTATAATTGTAAATTAGTAACACGGGGTTTTGCCATTTTTTGACTACGATTCTAAATTGGTCATATAGGTATGCATATTGAGTGCTTGGAGTTGGGCTCCCTTTCTAAACCTTAGGGTTGGGAGGAGAAGGGGAATTTTCTAAATGTTTTTTTTGTCATTTGATATTATGATCGTTTTGTCATTTTTTGACTACGATTCTAAATTGGTCATATAGGTATGCATATTGAGTGCTTGGAGTTGGGATCCCTTTCTAAACCTTAGGGTTGGGAGGAGAAGGGGAATTTTCTAAATGTTTTTGTTGTCATTTGATATTATGATCTGGCATTTGGAAAGTATGGATACATGTAAAACATAATGTGATTTATTTTCTACCTATCTTAAAATGAGGGCAAATGCCACAGATGAGTATACAAGGAATTGGGTTTTCTTTCACTGAAAATTAAAGTATCCTTATACAATGTTCTCTTATATTGCAATTTCCTATGGAAAGTTGTTCTTGGGATCATTATTGAATGTATTAATTCAATTCTTTGGACTGCAATCCCATCAATAGTAGCAAACATGTAGTTTTTATAAACATGAAATTTTGTATACATTTGATTAAAAAAACAACAAAATTGAATGGATGGGTGGAACTTGATGACAATTTTATTTGTTCATTGGTTGAACTTGTCTTCCATGTGTGGAGAACCATTTCTTTGTACTGTTGTTATTAATGGCAATGCCAAACTCTTTTGCAATTGGATATGTAAGGTTTTTTTAAATGCACCTAGCTATTGAACTAACTTGGTTCTTATGAATATGTAAAGCTCTTGCATTGTTGCCTACATGAGGTCCACAAATTCCATTGCACTGTAAATAAATGGAAATAACAATGGTGGTCAAAGAAAGCAAATATGCATATGAAAAATAGATTAATAGCATGTATCTAGATGGGTGTAATTGTAGATTTCATGCATGAAAACATAGCACATTGATGGGTCATTAGATACTCCACCGAGTTAAGATGCAAAGCCAATCGAAGTGGGATTAGAATAGCACATGCGGTAAATTCAAACCCCAAGGAGAAATGGGGGAAGCAAATTCCATAAATGTAGTTTTCTATATAGTTTTTCCATGCATCAATAAACGACATTCAACTCTTAACATCATAAGTATATATGTATATTGATAATATATATCTCTATTCACCAAGTATCTCCAATTTGTCTACACAGGATGTTGTAAAAAACTTTGATACTATTAAATGATAGTAATAAGCTTCGTTGAGTTTATATAAAAGCTTGTTTATCTTACATTGGAATATTGTAGTGAAAACCATCGAATTTTTCCATATCATAACATTTTAAGGAGCTTACTTACTATTTATGGACAAGAGCTAGTTGTTCTTGCAAACATAGTTGTTCAACAAACTTATTTTTTGCTTAGTGGGATTTTGAGATTGGTTCACTATGATTTGTGGATTAGGGGATTTGCAACCACAATGTTTAGGTATCCACAACATTTAGGTTTGAAAGCACTCAAAGGAACATTCAACAATGGTCACAACATTTAGGGTTTTAAATCACTAATAAGGAACATTCAACAATAAAACATGGGATTTGGAAGGGAGAGTGATGGTTTGAATTCCAGTCACTTGGTGGGGTTGAAGGAATGAATGCAAGGGTCGATGAAAGACGGCACCCCACATTAACTCTAACTTGAACATTGGTGTAGGAGTCTTGGAAAGTGGGTGAATGGTGACAAGCAGCGATGGGATTGGATTAAATGAAAGCCAAGGGATGACGATGACGACGACGAGAGAAACCATCATGAAAAGAAGGATTGACGAGGACTACTATGATAATAAAAAAGATAGGCATCAAAAAAAAAAGACTAACAATAAGTACTCGACTAATACTTTGTATGTTGAAGTTTACACCATTAAACTTAAAATTATTTTGAATTAAATAAAATACACCTCAACATATATAGATCATACTTTTTAGTTAGATGTATATTGTTCTTTAACATAAAGTCCATATCTTAAAATAAATAGAATACTCCTGTGATTGAATCTTTTTGAGTATATATACACTTAAGTTAAGTTAGTAGATATCATATTCAAGGTGCAATATTTTAATATTTTAAAACAAAAAGTAGTTTACAAGGAAATTATTAAGTAAATGCACACTTTAACTTGAGTCAAAAAGTAGTTCGAGAGGAAATCATCAAGCAAATGCAAACACTAACACTAGTGGAAGAGCATTCAAATAAGTTAAAATTGTGAACGGCCCATTTATCCCCATTCCATGATTAGGTTGAAACCGTGAAGATTTGGTTTGTAATAATTCAAGTCATAAAGTATTCGCCAGGGGAATTGTCAAGCAAATGCAAACTCTCGTGGGAGAGATTTCAAAAAGGTTGAAATGGTTGAATTGAATTGATTGAAACATTGGAATATATTGAAATTTTGATTGAAGCATGGGAATATATTGAAATTGTGATTGAATTGATTGAAATTTTGATTGAAACATTGGAATTTTAGCCATCCATGTAATTGAATTCATTCATTGAGACTTTTCAGTAATTTAAATATTTTTATTAAAAATTGATAAATTATAAACAATATTAAACCACAAATTTTCACGGTTCCCAATCCTGATTGGACAAGTTGCCACCGCGATAACGCACTCAGTTCCGATATATTAGGTTGGAACAGTGAAGAGCGAGTCACTCCCGCTTTCAATTTGTCCATCCATGTAATGTAATTTTGGGTAACCCGGTATCTTCTGTTAATATTTGAACTTCTGTTATTTACCCAGATTATAAAGACTATTAAACAACTATCCAAGTAACGTTACAAAGCACATACAGTGGTAAAAAGACAAATAAAATGGGTTATACTTATAATTGTGTTGAGAGGGGTATTCTAAGTCCAGTATGAAAGAAATCTCCTATGATATAGGTGTGTGTATATATTCATTATTTTCTATGTCAATATGCCAACATCAAAAGGAATCATGTGTAGCTTTCCTAAAGTAGTATGCATAATTTGCATAGAATATATATAATTAAGGAATGAATATAGCGTGAGTGGGTCTAATGGTTAAGACCATGTGTTTCTTCTTAAGAGATCACACATTCAAATCCAGAGGGGGGTAGGGTATGTATACCTTCGTAGACTTTACCAATCAAATCATTGGACGGAGTCCCTTGTCCCACAAACAAGGGGGTCTCATACACCAATTTGTATATTTCGATATCACTAAAACATAATTGCATATTGTATAAATTATCATGCTATAACTATCAAATTATATATATTTAATATTATTTAAATCTAAAAAGATTTATTTATTATAATTGCCAAAATTTATATAATTAATATACTTAAACCTCGAAATATTGTTTATTTGTTATAATTATCAATTTACTTATTTAATTTCACTTAAATTTGGCTATATATATATATATATATATATATATATATATATATTTCATACTAATGAAGCCTATACCATATATTTTTCACCTTAAAGAATGATTCAATCATAATCTATCATGCACACCATCACAAATCATTATCACTTAAACAACATAATCATAAATAACATAATGTGCATCAAGTAATATATATATATAAGATTATGATCATAGATTATTCTATATGTGAGATCATATTTATATTAATTACATTATATCTATATATATTTATATATTAATATCAACTTTAAGAATATGATCCATAGCAACATATCGATTATATCCACAATTTACATGAATCATTTATGGATTATATGTTAGATTAAATTTAGTAATTCATAGTGTATAGTATTGATGTATTTATCTATAGACTTATTTGTGAATGAAGGTTCTTTTTGAATTAGGATTTGTTTGTACCATCTTTTATAGGGTTTTACTATGTTGATATGTTTTTGAAAGAAATAACTAACTATAAAAACAATGAAAATAGAGTATAATAGTTTGATAGTTTGAAGACTTCAAATTTAGCATGAGGTATTGCATATTTATTATGTATCATATAAATATATACGATTACTTTTTAATGAGCTTAATTTGATAAAAGTATTACGGTTTTGTACATCCATCCATTTTCAAATTGTTTCAAATGTAACAAAAAATATATTGGGATTTATTGAGATAGTAGTTCAATATGAAGAGGATGAAAGACTTCCCAAGATATATAATTATGCTTTAATCACTTATCAAAATAAAGAATGTTTGAAAATTCAAGAGGTTTGGTTTCATATTGTTGATATGTTCCAATCATGGAAACTAAAAGATAATCCAATATCAATCATTGAATACCTGCATTGATTTGAGCAATGATATAACACAAAACAATAGGGCATATTGATTTCAATGATGATATTAAAAATAAGCTTTAGAGAAATAAGGGAGTTGAAATGATTTCAACAACGATATAACACAAAACAATAGGGTGCATTTATTTTAAAGATGGTATAATGAAAAATGATTTAGAGCAATTAGTTGCTATGATTTGAATAATGACATAATGCAAAACACTGCAATGAATTGATTTTAGTGATGATAAAATGATAAATGATTTAGAGAAATTAGTTACATTGATTTCAATAATGACATTATCCAAAACAATATGCATTAATTTTAGTGATGATATAATGAAAAATGATTCTGCATAATCAAGTAGTTGTATTCATTTAAACTATGATATAACATAAAACAATATGGTGCATTAATTTCATTGATAATGATATAACAAAAAACAATAGGGCATATTGATTTCGACGATGATATTAAAAAAGTGATTTAGAAAAATAAAAGAGTCTAAATGATTTCAACAATGATATAACACAAAACAATAGGGTGCATTTATTTTAGAGATGGTAGAATGAAAAATGACTTAGAGAAATTACTTGCTATAATTTCAATAATAACATAATGCAAAATAATGTAATGCATTGATTTTAGTGATAACACAATGATAAAATATTTAGAGCAATTAGTTACATTGATTTCAACAATGATATAATGCAAAAAAAAATGCATTGATTTAAGTGATCATACAATGAAAATGATTTAGCATGATCAAGTAGTTGTATTTATTTTAACAATGATAAAACATAAAATAATAGAGTGCGTTGATTTTAGTGATAATACTATGAAAAATGATTGGATGCATTAATTAATTGGGGAATGGAATTAATCCTCTATATTTATTTTAGTATCACTATGAAATATGATCCAATGCATTAATTAATTGAAGAAATGATATGAAGGAGATTAACCCTCTATATGGATGTCATGTGTGAGACACTGCAAATTATCAAGCAAAATGAATTTATCAATAACACGGTGAAAACCAATTTCAAAACAAATATATAAGTTGAAGTCTTATACTTTCTTTGATTATGTGTGATTTATCTATTATTATTTTCACATTATAATCATTATAATATTAAGCTATATAAAACGTGAACAACATGAGAGGTCTAAAATTCCTCAAGGTCTCACTTTTACTACAATATCTCCAATTAAATCTTTGCATGGTCTTCAATTTCAACCTCCATTTCCATATGATCGATATAAAAAGATGGGAAAGTGTATCGGTGTGTGTAAGAGAAAAGATAAAGAAGATAGATAAAGATCAATTGCTATGTAAAATATGAGTTATTCAATATCTTCCTCATATCACTTCTTAATGATATGTAGTATATACATTGTTCAATATTTTAACAATTCCATTTTGTTATTATTCAAGATATTCATCACTAAACATTGTTACCTTTTTATTATTTGGATTCATAAAGATGTAAATTTCAAAGTGTTAAGTCCATATTAAACATATACATATAGATAAATATTATCATCTAAAAATGTCACGTTCTTTCCCGCGATTGAAACCAGTGTAGATCCATCTTAAATCCGGATCTATCAAGTGTCGATAGGGATCAAATCCCTCGAGGTGTAAACCTTTCCTCTAGTTTTTCACTATAAAAGGAGGTTTGCACCTCAAAGGATTTGATCCCTCTCGGTGCATGATAGATCCAGATTTTGTATTATCATTCCAAGAAGTGCTTTCATGGGGATGGTGACATTTTAAAGGGACACACTTGTAATTTCACATCTCTGACTGGGTGCCTATAATGTCACCAAATATATCTTCTGCCTGCATGCACATCATCTCCTCCTAATTTCTAATTCTATCAACCAAATTCCAAATCCAATTCTCGTGGCAGAGCTAACAACCACCCACCATCAGAATGCTTCTACTTCTTCTTCCTCCACAGTCTCTTCTTTTGCATCCACTTGTTATCACCACTATGAAATTTTCATTAACCATCGCATCCCTAATGTCAAGAGCACCTTTCCCAACAGTATCTATCGTTACCTCATTTCCCATAGATTGCAAGTCTTCCTGGACAAGCTCAAATTGAAGGCTAGACACAACATTATAAGTCGCCTCTATCCATATAACCATTTCCTCTTCGACCTATGCAAAATCCATTTTCTCTGCGACCTATGAACATGGGATTTGGAAGTAAGGGTGTGATGGTTTGAACTCCAATTACTCGGTGGGGTCTAGTCACTTGGTGGGGTCAAAGGACACAATCTAAACGTTCTATGTTTTGTCTCTTTTCCAGTCATATTATCAGTTTAATTTTACCTTAAGTTTGGGTAGAAATTGTTGGATCTATAGATTTGAGTGGTTAAATCAGTATAATTCAAGTTTCCCAGGGGTTTTTCATCACACTAAATCCATTTATGCATTCAAAAATGCAATCTAAAAAACACAAAATTGTGGTTTCATACAGATTTATATCACCAGATTTCGACGAAAAATGCTAAAACGTAGAATGTTTAGACAAGACTGAGTTAAAGGAATGAATGAAAGAATTGGTGAAAGGCGCCACCTTGCATTAACTCCAACCTTAAAATTGATGTACAAGTCTTGGAAAGCAGGTGAATGACGCCAAGAAGAGGTGTGATTATATTAAATGAAAGACAAGGGACGATTGTAGGGGAAACCATTGTGAAACGAAGTGATCTAGGTGGATATTGGTGGCCACCTACCTTTTCCAACTGGCTCAAAACAAATTTTTGGCAATTTTGGCAATTTACTATTTTTAGCAAGTTTTAACTTTTGGAGCCATTTTGAAGGCCTAAATGAAGGTTTTTCGAGATCGAGGTTCTCAATGATAGCTTAAATCATGATTGAGCCACCAAAATGAATCTCCTCGATGATACCTTTCCAACGAGCTATCATATGCCTAAAACAGAGATCGTATGCAAAAGTTACGACCCCGGGAAGTTGATGTACTAACTTACCCAAACGGGGCCCACATGACTTTTGGTGCTTCATCTCCTAGGGTTAGGTTTTTGGATGTCTAGGACTTTTCTCATTCCCATTTATTGTAAAAAGGCCTTCAGCGCCTCATTGTAATCATCTTCTTGCAAATGCGAGTAGCCATCACATCTCTTCTCAGAGATAAGTTGACACCATTCTAGCGAGTCTTTCACTCTGTATTTTTACAGTCTCTGTACATTTCTTTCATTAATAGAAATCGTGTATTACTGTATATCTGTGTTTATGGTTGCATCTCTGATAAATTTCTGTTATATTATTGAATATATGCGATATCTCTGTGCATTTCTTTCTTATATCTCCACTCTCATTTCATGTCGAAAATAATCTGGATCAGTGGTATCAGAGCAGGCTGCTCTTGATCGTTTTTTCAGTGCATGTCCCCGACGAGGTCCGAGTATAGCAAGTTGGGTCTCGAGCTTGTCTCTCTTGAAGACAATTGCTCTCGCACACCCAAGAAACTCTCAATGGCGGAAGAAAATAAAAACGACGGAGCAGACGATCCTATCAATCTGTTGCTTGAGCAAGCTCTCACGTGACAGAGGGACAAAATGATGGAGAAATTTTTCCACATCCTTCAACGCCTGCCAATAGCATCAGGCGCATCTTCATCAAGCGACCACTTTGAAGGCACCTCGCCTTTCAAGGTACAAGTTAACTTTGATATTCTCGTATTTGAAGGACAGATAGATGCAAAAGCCCTAGAAAAATGGTTAACTCTGCTAGAAGGTTATTTCTCTATTCACAATTTTTCCGACAAAGAAAAGATCACCTTCGCACTCCTTAAAGCTCTCCCTCGTGTCAAACATTGGTGGGAAACTTACTGGGAGCAAAGTTCCACAGAGGAGTCTGGAATATATGGGGTCGATCCCACTTGGGATTTTTTTATGGATGCGTAAAGGAATAGTATTACCCTGTTGGCAACTATGAGGAACAGTACATGAGATGGACCACACTGCGGAAAGAGGGGGGTCAAGCAGTTCCGGAGTTCAACAATACCTTCCATACCTTGCACACCAAGCTGGGTATCAAAGACTCTGAGCAACATTTGATTCTGAAATACCGTGGGGCTCTACACAGATACATCCAGACCGAAATGGATTTTCTGGAAATCTCATCACTCGGTGTTGCTTATCGATATGTTGTTAAAATTGAGCATAAATTTAAGCACCAGAACAAACGGGAGTTCAGGTCTGCAACCACAAAAACCAAACTATGACAAAGATGACCCTAACAAATAGTTTCTCGAAAACCAGTCGAAGGCATAGGGAAGGGTCACGGGAAGACAAATAAGGACACGGGAAAATGGTGCGAGTTCCACAAAATCCCCTAGAACAACACCAATGAATGTCGCTCAAAATAGTCATTAGTGGCTGGGTTCAAAGACAAAGAGTTGAACCCTGATTCAGAATCTGATTCTGAAAATAATGGTAAATGACAGATCATTGATGCGGACCCCACTTCTATTGTCGCTACTATAGCAATTCAACCAGAAGAACCAACAGATCCTGAAGAGGGGGAGCGCCTTTTTCATTCACGGATGTGGGTGAAGGGGACCCCACTGCATTTTATTGTTGATAGTAGAAGCCAGAAGAACCTCATCTCAGCAGAGGTCATCAAACAGTTGGGATTGTCGACAACACCACACCCGCAGCCATACAACATTGGGTGGCTTCACCAAGGACGAGATCTCTGTGTCAACCAACAATGTCGATTATCATACGACATCCAACCCTTCAAGGATGAAGTATTATGTGATGTTGCCCCACTGGATGTCTGTGATGTTCTCTTGGGCCAACCATATATGTGGAGACACCATGTTGTTTATGTGTCTCGACCCCGTAGTGTCATTGTTACTTTGGGGGGTCATCTCTAGAGAATACCAGAGGTAGTTCTGAATACTGTTCCAACTAAAAAGTGTCGCAAGGTAGTATCTCATACTGCAAAATTCAGCTTCTTCACAATCTGTTCAAAAGGAAAACAAAAGGACACTGCAACCACTACAACCTTGTTCCAAGCACCTTCTATCCAACAGAAGCAGGTCGACAAGGTTGCAAAAAAGCAAAAAGATTCCTTCTGCACACCGTCCTCTCATGTATCTCGACTTGTTGAATAGCCTCAACCTCAACAGGTTCGTGATAGACTTCCACAAATTGAGCAACGCAACGTCTCCAGCAAGACAAGCAACTCACCAAGATGCAGATTCAACAAACGTTTTTCCTTATCCCCCAGGAACTCAACGCAATGGAGACCATTGCTTCCTAAGGAGGGAGGATTGATCCAGGTGGATATCGGTGGCCACCTACCTTTTCCAACTGGCTCAAAACAATTTTTTGGCAATTTTGGCAATTTACTATTTTTAGCAGGTTTTAACTTCTGAGGCCATTTTGAAGGCCTAAATGAAGGTTTTTCGAGATCGAGGTTCTCAATGATAGTTGAAGGCATGATTGAGCCCCCAAAATGAATATCCTCGACGATACCTTTCCAATGAGCTATCATACACCTAAAACAAAGATCATAGGCAAAAGTTACGACCCCGGGAAGTTGATGTACTAACTTACCCAAACGGGGCCCACATGACTTTTGGCACTTCATCTCCTAGGGTTAGGTTTTTGGATGTCTAGGACTTTTCGCATTCCCGTTTATTGTAAAAAGGCCTTCAGAGCCTCATTGTAATCATCTTCTTGTGAATGCGAGTAGCCGTCACATCTATTCTCAGAGATAAGCTACCACCATTCTAGCGAGTCTTTCACTCTGTATTTTTATAGTCTCTGTACATTTATTTCATTAATAGAAATCATGTATTACTATATATCTGTGTTTGTGGTTGCATATCTGATAAATTTATGTTATATTATTAAATATCTATGATATCTCTGTGCATTTCTTTCTTATATCTCCTCTCTCATTTCGTGCCGAAAATAATCCGGATCACGAAGGAATGTGAAACATAGGACTAAAGAGGACTAATTGGATTAGAAAAGTTAGGCATCAGAGAAAGGAAAGTACCTGGATAATGTTGTGTACGTTGGTGTCTACAGTATTGGACCCTACATTATGGATTCTATAAGTCTTGGGATGCCAAGCCTGGGCACACACACTTCCACCAAAAACTAAATTGAAGTAAATCAGGCAGGCATGATGCTCGATGCACTTGAAGAAACAAAGTATTCATATATGGGGAGAGTTGGGGTTCCTTAGGTGTGAAACACACCAAGGGGAAACTCCACTTGAGATGTCTTGTAACACAAGTCATATGATAGATGGTTTGAAAAATGGTTGAGGGAAACTCTTGGTCGCTCCACCAAATAGATGAATCAACTAAAGAATGAAGGGCACACTTAGGTGAGTCGACTAGACTCACCTAAGGGGAACACACATCTAAGATGATGAGTCAGTTAGATGGATGGAGGCATCATCCAAGAGTTTGGTGGATCGACAGACGATGTAAAAGGACATTTGGTGGGTTGGCTAGGTAAGCCACCTGAACACGCCCACATGAGGAGTCAACCCAACTTTGCAAAGGAGCGTGATTTGGTGAACCAATGAGTTTCCTCACCCATGGGAAAAGAGACACGAAATATGGCTAGGATTGGTACCTATAAAGACATAAGGGCACACAACCAAAGGAAGGCAGTTGGGAAGAGAGAAAGAAGAGCTCTGTGGTTCTGAGGTAGGCTTAGATGAATAGGGGCAAGCTCCATCAAGTAGTCAAGTCACTTCACATGGGAAGACTTGTGTTTCCTTCAGGTGGATTCAATGGACAGAGTCGAGGGAGCTTCTTTAGGGACAATTTTGGGGAATTTCAGAAACATGGGTCTATTGGAGGCATGTGTGAGGTAGAACTAAAATCTTTGAAGTCTGCAGAAACTAAGAGACAACAAGTCTACAGTTGATGGAATGTCTGAGGTGCATCGTAGGAGATTGCAGACACAGTTGTGACAGAGAATCTTGGTGATGAATTTTTGTATGAGTGTCTTGGTGAGGTGAGGTGAGTCATTTGACTTCGCCGAAGTTGTAAACCGAGCCAATAGTGCTCATGTTGTAACTGTTTCAAAATAACAAAGAGTTAGTTGGGTGTTAGTCATGGTTCATGTCGCTCACACTATTTCTATTTATGTCTTCTATTTGTTCTGTTGTTGTTCTCTTGGATTCTCATGTTCATGTATCTATGCTTAAATATGACTAAGTGTTAAACTATTAACAATTTTCTAAGTATACAAGAGTGCACTAGAGTAGGAGTGTGACTCGTCAATATCCTATAATAGAGTATGGGTATGGTCTAGGTGAAGAGGCATAGTTTGGACGAAGCATCCTTGGTGTTCCCAAGAAACCAAGTGAAAAACTTCACAGTGTCGCACTCCCTCAAGAGGTGCACGGTCACAAGATTCGACTAGGCACATTGGGAGGATGTGAAATATGGTATTAGAGAAATTTGGTGTTTTTTACCACTCTTGTAGTTAGAAGATATATGGCAGGGGGAACTTGTTGAGAAGGTTGTTTTTTGCAAATTTGGTTCGGTGGGAATGTTCACAAAATTGGTGACTCGTTCGGTGGAGCAAACTGGTCCATTGCAAACTTTGCATCAGAGTCATGATAGATGTTTGATTGATGGTGTGGTGGAGAGGTTGGTCTAGGCACACACCTTGTATAGACCAAGAGAAGAGTTTGTGTTGAGACGAAGCACTTGGACAAGGTGGGTGATCGCAGAATTCATCATAGGGTTCATCGTAGAACTTGTTGCAGACTTGATGGAAGAGATAGTTGGGTATATACTTGATTGGTTTGTGTGACGGAAGTCAATTTCAAATATATTATGCACACTTTGAGAGACCAGGCCCAAATTTTGTTGAGTGAACTGAGAACTTGGGCAAGGCAGATGAACACAAGATTTGTCACATGACTTGTCACAAATCTAACTGCATAAGTGATCGCAGAAGCAAAATGAAAAGGGTGATCGCATAAGTGATCACGAAAAGGAGCAGTTTTGGGTTGCAACAAGGTGTAGTACTTGAGTGTGTTGGACGACCAGGGGTGGCCTAAAGATGTTTCATAGAAGAAAGTTGGTTAGGAATGTTTCCATCATGATGTCTTTGTGTCATTCATTACCGATAACACTAGTTGAGTTGAGCTTGGTTATTGGATGAGTGGGTTGATTGCAGCCTTCAGACAAGGTGACTATTTGTAGAGTTACAACAATCGGTTAACAAAAATATGACTTGATAGTCAGGTGAAGGATGCATGGTTCCTTGAAGCAAAAGTAGTCAAGGTGCGAATATGGAAAGACATTAGAGATGAGTTCGGTTGATTGCATGCGAATTTTGGGACTTAGAAAATTTTTTGAAGTGGATGGATGGACTTAGAATTGTATCACAACGAAGGTCTTTGCAGGTTTGTGGATCTGCAAATGGTGGTTGAGGTGAGTTCATGCAGAGGATCTGTTGCTTGGGAAAGAAGAGGTTCGAGACATCAAAATTGAACCATGGTTGCAACAAAGGATTTCATTGGAAAGGTATGGTTGGTTTTGAGTTATTTCATTCCTAATCGTTGCAAAGATTTCTTTGAAGGGAAGTTGGATCACTTGGTGGTTCAATTGTAATTATTTTTTGCAGTGAKAATGGATAGACTTGCGGGTGACTAAAGTGGTTGATATTCCAAGGAGTCATGTAGCAGTTGGGACGTCTTTATCAGGTGAATGTGTAGAGAGCTTTTGAAACTTCCTTGTATGAGTCCCRTGGTGGACTTAGGAATATTTGGATGTAKCCGTGGAGGTGGATTGAGGAAGATGCCTAACTCTTTGATGAGGCACGTTGGATAGGTCATTACGATGGAGTAGGAAGTGAGGTTTGGACATGTTGAGTTTGAGAGGATGGATGAGGCCCCTTGGTGCTTGGTGCCTTAGCTAAATTCGTTGGGTCATGCGATGAATTGACAGTCGCGATGACAGTGCCAGAGTTTGGACACTTGCAGGAGGTGAAAGGTAGACCTGTTCTAGGAGAACGATGGATTTAGCTAAGAAATTGACCAATAATGTTGGAAGTTACCTGAATGGGAAGAACACAGACCAAGTGACTTGGATGGTGTTCACTCACCTTTGGTATGGGACATTGGATGAGGCAGAGTGCACCTTGGTGACTTGTGGATGATTGTGTGATGACTTAGAGATCCGACAAGGGTCATTGGTTGAGGTTGGTAGAGTAGTGGTGTGAATGTGCCTAAGGCAAGGAAGTTCTTTGAGGTGAATCATTCTACCTGGAGCACTTTGGAAAGTTCTTTGGGACATTTTAAGGAGTGTAGGTACGTTGGAAACACTCATCGGAGATGTTGATTTGTAAAGAGGTGACTTGACGAAATGAGGTGA
The DNA here is from genome assembly GCA_032191745.1 of Picea mariana. Taxonomy (NCBI): domain Eukaryota; kingdom Viridiplantae; phylum Streptophyta; class Pinopsida; order Pinales; family Pinaceae; genus Picea; species Picea mariana. The sequence goes on along the minus strand of JASDQU010100952.1, from coordinate 134,608 downwards.
GTTGAGGACTTGACTTCGTTTGGAGGATTGTGTGGAAAGGTATATTTCAACATGAAGAAATTACTTGGGCATGGAAATTTATCTTTCTTTGGGAAGCATGGTTGAGGGTGAAGCCTAACAATTCCAAGGCATGGAGAGGTAGATGAATCAACATGGATGGCTGAAGAAGTAGTGAGGAAAACACAATCTGAACGCCCAGTTATTGGTGTAGATTGGATAATTGTTCCATGAGGTGGACAATGGAGTCAATTTGTCATAGATGACATTGTTTTGGAGTGACTTCATAGTGCATTAAGGTGAAGGGCGACCTGGCCTTGGTTCGACATCATTATGCAGATGGACCAAATTACGGAAGGAAGTTAGAGTACAGACACGCCAGTAGGTTCGAAGTGCAACACTTATACATTATGTAAGATCTCCTTGACAAAGATTAGATGATGGAAACTGATGAACCTCATTATTGTACATTCTAAAGTCTCATATTTGACATATTTTTCCACCACAAAATGACTTAATGTTTTCTTTTGACAATATTTAATAGTCATTCATGGGTATTTTGTATGTTGCTTAATGAATGTATGATTGAGGTGGATTTTTATGTATAATATACCTTTTTGCACTAATGTTTTTTGGAAAAAGACATGTGTTCCACCGACTAGGTTGAGTTGTAGGAGTCAAGGGYGCCAACCTCCTAGAAACAAGGTATTTTGTCCCCTCGAGTGAGCTACTAGCCAAAGATCAAGGGAAATTGTCTACACCTACCTACAAGAGCGCTCCTTGTGGATTTATGACCACTTCTGGTCAACATCAATTCGAAAATACAGATGTAAAGGGTTGATATCCCTCATTTACTCATCATTCTCCTTGATTTAGGAAGGGAGGTCGAACTCTCTAGTTATATATAGGCCTCTAGCCTAAGAGAGGAGGATAGCAAATTTATGGAGCATTGCATGGAGATGTCCTGGAAGATTTTTTGTTGAAGACTAAGAACTTTGATGTTCCTAATGTACTACTGATATTTATGAAATAAAATGGTTTTGTCTTCAATCCATTAAAGTTTCTTTTAGGTTCCTTGGACTTCTTGGGTAGGGCCCATCTAAGAGGGCTCAAGAACCATTTTTACTATTTATGTAATTTTCATGCATATCAGTTGTTGTTTGGATAGTGTTTCATTCTCTATTTAAGTTAGATTTAGCTTTTCATGATAAATTTCCATTTCTGTTAAGATTTCAACTAACTGACCAGTTGTAGCAGCATCCTGTAGAAATATTCAATGACCTTTTGGAGCACTCATAGGTGCCTCCCAAGGCTAAGAAGAATAGATTCACTTCATTTATTTTATAGTCCAGCTTTATAAATGCTTTTAAATACTTTCACTACCTTTTAAGACTTCATTTTTTTTCTTTTAGGAGTATCCTGCAGAAATTGTGCAGATCCTGTAGAAATGCACAATTTTTGTAGAAATCTCTTGTAGGTATGTTTTAGCTTCATATTTTGACTCAGTTTAATCTTGTTTTTTTGCAGGCATCAACAAACAATAAAATCACATTTATATTGATAATGATCAAGGGGTTATATCTCTTTGTTCATGCATTAATGTGGTTTCATTTCCATTACAACTCTTTTGTCATAATTTACATCTTTTACTTCTATCATGGTTCTCTGTCATAATTTCATATTAGATTAATCTTTTTCTTCAGTTTAACTTTTCTAATTCAGTAATATTTGATGTAGTATAATAAGTTATTTTCAATCAATTTACATTAGTTGTACTATCAAATTGGTGTGTTTCCTTCAAATCAATTAGTTCAGAACTTCTTTCTATCATTTTATTTCCTGTACATTTCCAGCCTTTAATAATTTTCAATTCTCTGCTACCAACAATTGGATATTGCACATACAATACATAACACCTCTTAAGTTTGTACGATCCCCCGGTTGACAAATAAATTAGGAGAACAAGGGTATACTAAATAATTTTTGTTATTCATGGGACCATCACTTTTTGGTGTCGTTTTCGGGGAGGTGTTGAAGTTTGCATGTCCTTTTCTTTTTCTTTGTTTTATTTTGTGTGTCATGGAGGAGTAAAAATGATACCTCAATCACAAGGCCAACCTCACTATGGATTTTATATAGTGTAACTGCCCGAGTGCTTTCACTTCGTGTGAGTATTGATAGCTCCTTGTCACACTTTCTTTTTGCATTCAAAAAAAAAAAGAAAACATTTTTTCACTTTCTTTTGATTTCATGAATAATAAGACCTAGAGATAGGAAAGGAAAATTTTTACCAAAAAACCCCACCACAAAAATAGGTCCAAGCAATCCATAGATTGGTCCTAAAACATTAGAAAGTCTCTTGGAAAGGGAAGCTAGAGAATTTGAGAATATTTTAGAAGAGAGCCAGTCATCACCTTGTGTCATGGTTGTTGGATTACTAAGAGGGGGGGGTGAATCAGTAATAGAGCAATTTAGTCCCTTTTAACCATATAATCCAAGTGCTATATCAATGAAGCATTATTATCCAATAACTGCAGAGTAAATAAGAAATGAACAAATGACCAATCATACACATACACAGTACACCAGTCTTTTACGTGGAAACCCAAATCGGGAGAAAACCACGGAATGATTTTTCTTATATGTCTTGAATAATTACATTCATTGCAAGCACCAACTTCCTTTGTTTTCCAGCTGCAACTGGAAGGAGGCTCCAACCCCCTAGTTTCTCAGGCTACAACCCGAGGGAAGATCCAACTCCCCAATTCTTTGGCTACAACCCCCTATGTTCTTCGGCTACAACCGGAAGGTGGCTACAACCACCTGTACTTGCCCCGTCCTGCCACCTTGAAGTAGAAGTAGAATGATCGAACCACTGTCACACTATCACTGTGAGATATACTGCTATAAACCTGTACCAATAAATCTGAACCATACATCAACCATGCATCAACCTGTAATCAACCTGTACCATAAACAAGTGCATCGACCATGCACCAACCTGTAATCAACCTGTACCATAAACAAGTGCATCGACCATGCACCAACTTGTAATCAACCTGTACCATAAACAAGTGCATCAACCATGCACCAACATGTAATCAATATGTACCATAAACAAGTGCATCAACCATGCACAATCCTGTAATCAACTTGTACCATAAATAAGTGCATCCAACCATGTACCAAGTATGTACCAATCATGTGTCAACTACTCATCAACTATGACTCGTCAATATGTACCAACATTATCAACTATACACCTCATGTATGTGCCAACTCGTCAACTACTGTCTCAACCATGTACCTCAACCAAAAGACCTCATCAATTTCATCATCAAAATCTGATTTGTAGCTCTGTAATAGACCTGGTGTATCTGATCACATTCCTGCAAACCTTCCTTAACTTTAACAACAAGAGACTAGCATTTTCATCAAACTTTTCTTTAGTCTCACATGCCTAGTTTTGGATTAGTCAACAACCCTAACTTCAAGTAATCATAACTTTGAACCTGTAATGCATAAATATATGAAACTGATAAAAAATGTTCTTCGGTGTGTTTTATGAAATTCCTCCAGGTGGCACTACTTGGAACCTCTCAAAAAGGATTTATAGAAAAAATGGCATACCTTGTTGAATTCTGGCTTATTCTAGACAGCGACCTTGTAGAGCATTCCCTGCACACAATATTTGATGAAATGAACTGAAACTATTACACAGCATACTAAAGACTATACCCTAACCAACACATTTGATCTCACTGAACTTCAATCTGTTATGAAGAAGTTATGACGTTTTACCCGAAACACCATATTTTGAGTAGTTTTAGGACTGGCCACAAACCCCATTTTCCACAGAGTGTAACTCCCAAAATAGAATGACCCACAAGATGAATTTTTAACCACAGATACTTGGATATGTTTTCTCACTTGCATAGAAATTTTAGGATCTGAATCATTATAGAAAAAATTTATAGCAAAAATGGTGAGATGACCTAAAAATAACATACCTTAGAAAGCACCATCAAAAGAATTTATCCTTCCTTGCATTTCGGCCTTCTTTTCTTCACTTTCCTAAAAATTTCGGCTTAGATATCATTTTTAAACCTCAGACACCTATATATATTCAATATGCTCAAGTGTGATTCAAATGAGGGAGCATTGCCTCTTATTTATATTCTCCAATTAGCTTCCTTAAAAACATCTTCTAGGTCACATGGCCCCACTTTCCTTATTTTAGGGTTGGGTCCACTTATAATTTCTCCATTAAAATTATTATTGAAATAATTTTATTTGTATTCACTTTGAATTATAATACACTCATCACTTCACTTTATTATTTACCTTTTAAAATCTCTTAAACCACTTTGATTACTTTGACCTTTTGGGGCATCTAGATGACATATGAGGGTCCTCCAACTTCGTAAGGCCATAACTCTCAAACCGTGAGGAGTTATGTGACGTTCTACATACCACTAAAAATGGCATGACATGTACTATCCATATAGAATAGTATTATCTGA
>JASDQU010100952.1:107041-129381 GCA_032191745.1 Picea mariana | reverse complement strand
TCATAACTCATACTGTTACCCATCAAACAAACTTGGGTCCATTACCCAAACCTGGGGTCTCCAACTTCTCATGGCCATAACTCTCTAACCGTGAGGAATTATGTGACATTCCACATACCATCGGAAATGACATGACAAGAAATATCCATCTAGGATATTTTCCCTGACAAATTCAATTTCCTTCATCTCATTATTCCACAATTAATCATGGGTTCTCTTACTCCACAAAGCGTCTTCCCGTGAGGGTTTTCACCATAAGGGGACCACTTTGGAGTTCATCCATATTTACTTCTTATCAACCATGAAAAAAAAATAATGAGTCATATTTACATCAACCACTATTGGTTCCATTACCTAAACATTTGTGTTATGGGTCTTTCTTCAAGGATTGACATCAATGACAACCAACCTTAATCAACAATGGTTGGTGAAGAAGAAATATTTGATTTCCCTATTCATGAATCTGATGGAGAAGCCAAGATGAAAAATATTAATTCTTCTACTTTACCTCATTTTCATGGACTTGTCTTTAAAGATATTGATACTTTTTTGTTTGAGTTTGCAATTATATGCATGACATATGATTACACCATTGATGAACAAAATCTCAAACTTTTTCCTTCTACCTTGAAGGATTCAACTCTAAGATGGTTTATGAGTTTAGAGGGAAATAGTATCACAACTTAGGATCAAATGAAAAACACCTTCATTAAAAGAGATAGAGACTATTATAGAGCGAGAAATACAAGGGATGATATTTTCATAATGACACAAGGACCCGATGAATCTCTAGTGGACTTTGAAGATAGATCTCAACTAAGCTACAAAAGAGATCAAAATTTCATTCTGGACGAAGATTCACTCAAGATTTTTCTTACTCATAGGATTAAGAGGAGATATGATGGAAACATTGAATCTCCTATCCAATGGATATATCTACTAGTTTTATTATGATGATATCAAAATAATATTCAAGAACCATTCAAGGTCTTCTAGAAAGAAAGGTAGAAGCAATAGAGGTTTGATCTCTCCGTCTTCTAACCCAATAACTCATATAAAATATGAATTAGGAGGATTAATAGAATATATGAAGACTGATATTTTACACTATTTATCCATTCAAATGGATACAATGCAGATCAAGAAGAAACAAGAGGAAGCATATAAGACATTGCCTGACTATTTTCCCAAATGCACTAAAAAGCATCATAGAAATGAGTGCTCTTTAGACCTTATAGATGTTTGTGGAATTTGTGAGGAAAATCATCCAACTAAAAATTTTCCTTCTTTTCCAAGTTTGAAAGCTACATTTTGAGGAGCAGAAGAGAATGTGGAGTCACTGTACTTAATCAATCAAAAGAGGCCCGAAGCACCAAGACCATTTCAAACAGGTTTGAACTTCAATCATGCTCAAAATTTTAACGTATATAATTCTCAAATGCTTCCTAAACCATGGTATAACCCATCACCTTGGACTAATCCAAACCCTTGGAAATACTAGGGACCTCCAATTCCTCCTCCATAATAATCTTTTCCTAGCATTCCATAAAATCAATGGAATCAACCATCACAAGGATGGAGGCCACAAAATTTACAAAAACCTGCATTATTTCCTCCTCCTCATCATCAAAACAACACTACTCCAAGCAGTGTTCCTCCTAAGAAACCTCAGATACCTACTCAACCTAGTCCAAATCCTAACAATAAGCAAGTCCAACCTGTATACAACAATGATACAATTTATCAAACTTATTATGTGGAATTAGAAGAGATAAATATCAGATCAAGAACAATATTGCAACAACAACCAAAGCTCATATAAAATGAATAGTCTGAGAAAGAAAACATTACCATACCTCAACCACAAGCCCCTCCTTACCCTGATAAATTCCAACAAATAAAAACTTATACATTTGAGGAAAAATAACTTTTAGGGGAGCTTAAAATTTTGTGCATAAAGAAACCTATCTTACAAGCTCTTAAGGATGTGCCCATTTTCAACAAGTATATCAAGGAAGAATGTATTATAAGACCAGGGAGAAGAAGGAAATATACTCCAACCATAAATTTTGTAGGACAACTAGGTGACCTTATGCTTGGGAAGTTAATTGTACCTAAATACTTGGATCCAAGGAGTCCTTTAGTAAGTGTCCATATTAACAACACCCTGGTACAAAATACTATTATTGATATAGGATTTGCAATCAACATTATGACTAGAGATACCATGATGAAACTCAACCTTAAGGGATTTATGAGAAACACCTCAACTATCTTGCAACTTGCAGATAGATCCACAGTCAAACATAAAGGCATGTTGGAAGATATCATAATTTCCATTGACTCATGAGAGTACCCTATTGACTTCCTAGTCCTTCAACCCGAATCTCAGTCCAATGGATATCCTCTCATTTTTGGAAGGCCTTAGTGGGCCACAACATATGCATACATTGGTTGTAGAGCAGGAAATATGAACATTACTAACAGTTTTTCCCAAAAACATTTTTTTCTTTATCCCCTTGTCCAACCTTTGATAACTGAAAATATTCCTATGTGGATGGAAGAGGAAGAAGACCCGACACAAACAACTTCATACCTCATTTACACAATTCACACTTCCTTGGATGATAGTACAATTGATGAGGACACTTTCCTTGGAAATTTTCTACAAAAGCAATATTTGGAAGATGTGAAAATAGAAGGGATAAATGATGATAACAGATCTGAAGTTTATGCAAAAAATAACATTGAATTATTGAAATATCTATTTACTTTTGATATAGAAGATACAATTGCCAAAACCATAGAAATCAGCCCTGCAAAAACACTCAAAATCAACAACAAACTCACTAGTCAACAAGAACAAAACTGTTAGATTTATTGAAAAAAATATTGAATCTTTTGCATGGGATTATAAATACATGAAAGACATCCATCCTTATATATGTACCCATCACATTTATATCAAATAGGATTTCAAACCCATTAGGAAACCACAAAGAAGGATGGACTCTGCAATGAAAGACATAGTTAAATAATAACTCCAAAAGTTGTTTGATGTTAAATTCATATATCCTATATCAGGAAGTGAATGGGTCTCCCCTCTATTTATTGTCCCAAATAAGAATTGGAAATGGAGGATATGTGTGGATTATCGAGAGTTGAATAAGGCTACCAGAAAAGACCATTTCCACCTACCTTTTATTGACCAAGTTTTGGATGTCTTGGATGGGAAGCAATACTTTTCCTTTCTGGATGGTTTTAGTGGATAAAATAAAATCCAAATCAACCCTAAGGATCAGGAAAAGACCACCTTTACATGCCCATGGGGTAGATTTTCATACAAAGTCTTACCTTTTTGCCTATGTAATGCCCCCACTACTTTTCAAGAGAAATTCTCAACATCTTTTCATAACTCATCCATGATAAAGTTGAGATCTATATGGATGAATTTACCCCTTATGGAAATTTATTTGATGAAGCCTTGCACAATCTAGATAAGGTTATCCAAAGATGTAGAGAAATGAATGTATCCCTTAGCAATGAAAAATGTAATATGATGATGAATGAAGGGATTGTTTTAGGACATCACTTATCCTCCAGAGGGATTGAAGGAGACAAAGAAAGATCAAAATCGCCACCTTACTTCCTACCCCTTTGAAACCAAAAGATGTAACAAACTTTCTTGGACATGCAAGATATTACAAGAGGTTTATTAAGGATTTTAGTAAAATAGCTTCTTTCATATTTACCTTGCTGACCAAAGAGGTGGAATATTGTTGGACTATGAATTGTCAACAAGCTTTTGAAACAATCAAGGAAAAACTCACAACTTCCCCTATTTTACAAGTTCCCAATTGGAGTCTTCTATTTCACATTCACACTGATGCATTAGAAATTTATGTAGGAGCAGTCTTAGGACAGGATGAAGACAATAAACCTTATGCAATTTACTTCATAAGTAAGAATTTAGCTGGTGCAAAATTGAATTATATTGTTACAGAAAAATAAATTTTAACAGTGGTTCATACTCTCAATAAAATCAGACATTATGTGACAGGATATAAAGATTTTGTACACATGGATCATCCTACAATTAGATACTTGATGAATAAACCCAACATCAATGGTAGGATGATTAAATGGTTTGTGTTATTACAACAATTTGATCTAACAATTCTTGATGAGCCTGACAAACATAATGTAGTTGCATATTTCTTGTCTAGATTGACCATTCCTACTGAAGAAGGCACAATTGATTACCAATTTCCAGATGAGAATCTATTTTCCATATCATTACAAACCCCTTGGTTTGCTTATATATCAAATTACCTTATAACAGGAAAGTTTCCTCAACATTTATCCTACAGGGAGAGATGCAAGATTGTTTGGAAAAGTCCAGCCTACACTTGGGTTGCAGACTATTTATTCAAATTATGTCCATATCATATTTTGAAGAGATGCATAAGGGAAGATGAGGTGCATTACATATTGCATTATTTCCATGATGAACCATGTGGAGGTCATTATGCAGCCAAGAGAAAAAATTATAAGATCTTACAAGTTGGATATTATAGGCCAACCCTACATAGAGATGCTCATCAATATACTTCACATTATGATGAATGCCAAAGAATGGAGAAACCAACAAAGAGAAATGAAATGCCTTTACAACCCCAAGTATCATTTGAACCATTTGACAAGTGGGGCATGGACTTCATAGGCTCAATTGATCCTCCATCGGGACATAAGAAGAAAATTTTGGTATGTATAGACTATATGACATAGTGGGATGAAGTAAAGGCCATGAAGGATTCCATAGAATCAAATATAGCAACATTCCTCCAAGAATGCATATTGTTAAGGTTTTGTTATCCAAGGGAGAAAGTCACGGATCAAGGCCCCCAATTTACATCAAGGCTTGTTGAAGATATCATGAGGGAACATAACATCCGTCACAAAAAGTCAACACCCTACCATATTCAAGAAAATGGGAAAGTTGAGGTCACAAACAAAGAGTTATAAAACATCATCAATAAAACAATGAGCATGAATAGGAATGATTGGTCAAAGAAGCTCACTAAAGTAGTCTAGGAATACAACATTACATGGAAAACTACAACTTGGCTTACTTCTTTTGAATTAGTTTATGGTAAGAAATCCATATTGCTTCCTATTGAATTTGAATATGATAAAATGAGAACAAAAACTGCATTAGACATGAATTTGCAGTCAACAAAAAAAGAAAAATTGAATCAATTGAATGCATTAGATGAGTATATGATGCAGACCCTCTTCAACACTGAAGTGGTGCAACAACAAATATAGGAATGACATGAAAAGAAGATTAAGTACATGAAGTTCAAAGAAGGGGATTGGGCTATGTTATAAGATTCAAGGTTTAAGGATTTCAAAGGAAATTCGATGACAAGGTGGCTAGGGCCCTACATCATTGAAAAATGTCATGATAATGGATCAATGCAGATAAGAACAATTGATGAAGAAGGAATACAATTATGGTGAAATCCCTCACAGGAAGATGCTTTGCAGATTGAGTTATCCTAGAAGAATGGTTGGAGGACCTTTGCTCTCATTATTTTCTTATCATGATTGATAAGGTGCACAAATGGATGAACTCCAAAGTGGTCCCCTTATGGTGAAATCCCTCATGGGAAGACGCTTTACGGATTGAGTTATCCTAGAAGAATGGTTGGAGGACCCATGCTTGTATGTGGAGTAATGGGAAGAAGATCAAGGAAATTATTGGTGAAATTATCCTAGATAGATAGTGCTTCTCATTCCATTTCTGGTGGTATGTGGAATGTCACATAACTCCTCATGGTTTGAGAGTTATGGACTTACGAAGATGAAGGACCCCTACATGAAGGCTTGAAACCCCCATGTCAAACACCCACTACGGCAACCTACATTTTTCGTCCTTTTTCTTCAAGGGACAGAATCCCTAAGACTTTTATGGGGCCTAGTGCAGAACCTCCCTTCCCTTATCCTCCTCCAAATGACCACAACTTGGCCTTAGCGCAAGCGCCTTTCGCAACTCGTGAGTTTGGAGTCAAGACTCTTGACTCCCCTTTCTCCAAACACCGATACTCGAGATACGATACGAGTATGGCTCCCTCCTCACTAGCGCTTGCTACATGTAACCGTAGGCTAGGCCAAACACTAGCACCACTCTCAATTTCGCTAGTTGAGGTGTTGACCCCTTGTTCTCCTCCTTTGTGACATGCACACGCCACTTGTCTCATTCGCTGTATTCTCCTCAAAAGTTGTGTTGTCGCCGCCCATCGCACGTGACCTTGGATCTCAGCGTTTCATGACCTTAGTGATCAAGGTGCAACTTCTTCATCCTACGAAACCCTGAGCCACGATAAGTCAACAATGGGTTGACTCTTTCCCATGCGACAAGTGTCCACCACCGATCACCCGCTTCCACCTTCCTTTGGGCACTTGTTGTTACGCCACCTATAAACCATGTGGTCCCCACTTACAGATGGGCCACGTGTTTGCATGAGCCCTCGACGCTCGACACTTCGCGACTTCTACAGTCGAAAATAAACTCTCTCAAGTTCCGAACCCCCGATAGGAGATAACCACAAAACTTCTGATCCTAGGGTTCTCCTGTGGCCTGGATCCAACGACCACGATCACGTCGCGATCTCGCGAATCGTGAGTCTATGCAATCCTACCCTTGACCACCCCAAGTCACGATTCAACGAAATGCTTCCCTCCTGCTGGTGCAAAGGCTAAGATCGACGGTCAATAGAGCTCCGTCAGATCCTTGGATCTATGGTCCTGGATCCCATCGCTACTTGCGAAGACTGAAAAGGGTTGAGGTGTTAACGCCTATGCTCCTTTTCTAGATCCATCGACCTTGACAGATCTAGGGTATTTCTGAAAGGATTATGACCGTTCGTCTACCAAACGATAGAGTATTCTCTCTTTCTATAATTGGACTCGCTATCCCTTCTGAGCTTGAATCACGAAATTCAATCTCTCGGGGCTTCAAACTCCCATGACTCCGAGACCTTAGAGAGATACTCTTTCTTGCATAAGGTGTCCAAGTTCAGATCACATGAATCCTTTAGACGGTTCTTGGACAAGCATCCCTGATCTTAGTTGAGTCTCTAGGTAAAGGTTTGGCAAGATTCCAAGGTTTATGGGGTAATCCCCGGGGAAGAGTACTCTCGAGGAGCCTTCCCGAAACATTACGAGAGTCAAGAAAACAAGACGATTCTCAGTGGAGCGAACTCATGCCCCAAACTTAATCCTTTGTACAAAAACTGACTATGGCATGTAAGTATACACATGCATCCATTATTTCTAGTCTAAAACACCAAGCAATTATTCTACACAAAAATTATTATGACCATATAAACATAAGCATGTATTCATGATATTCAGTTCGATATACAAGGTATAAAACACTTATTAGATCTACCAGTTGTGATGCAACTATTGAGAGGGGTGCTCGTTTCCACCCAACCATAGGCTCAATGACTCCAACTGGATTTACCACTAGCCATCCCCAAGCTAGACCACGATGCTTTGAGGTTCAGTCTCTTACTTCCAGCTCAACGGAAGTCAATGATGAAGGTTACTCTCCTTCTCCTAATACAGAAAAATAATCCAGGATGAAGGTTACTCTCCTTCTCCTGATATTCAAAACTCCCTGCATTTCTAGGGTTTTCTCCAATTCTCTTCCATGATCCCCGTCGCACACGCTCTTCTCCCCCTTACCACATTTCCTCTCTTGCCAATTTTTTCTGCAAGGTTGCATGTGGCGCAAATTTCGCCGTCTGTGGTCAGGTCTGAGGGTTGTTACGGATGGGTGGTTCACCTCCATCCCCTCATTAAATCTTGAGGAGCCTCCCCACCTACCAATCTGATGGGAATCCATTCCAGGATCAGAGAGATGTTTTGGTTTTTGAGCAAGTATAAACCAGTACGGTACTGGCTCAATGGAAGTTAATGCAACCATTCTAGGTCCCTTCCACCACCTCTCATTAGCCATCATGGTCTCTTTTAGCACATCCCTCTCCCAACAGTCATGCAACACATATTGATAACATAATTTACATTCATCGACCTTTCAAGCAAAGGTCTATCAAATCAAACATTCACATCTTTGAGTTTTCCATAGTTCTTGGCCAATATAGTTATTTTTACAGACTGGGGGAAACAGGGTGTTACAATTCCCTCCCCCTTAAAGTAACACCATCCTCGATGTTCTATCTATCAATATGACGTGTATGTACAGAAGTAAACAAAATCGGATATGCATGTTTCATGGAATCTTCCATTTCCCACGTAGCCTCATATGGGCCAAAATGTTTCCACTGCACCTTGACCTGTGCAATGGTTCGATTCCTGAGTGGGGTTTCCTTTATGTCCAGTATGCATTGAGGTTCTGGCAGGAATTCTCCCTCCGGTTCCACCTGGATCATAGACCAGTCAATTATATGATTAGAATCATGTGCATATTTCTTCAATAATGAAACATGGAAAACAATATGTTCTTTTACTGTGGGAGGAAGTGCTAATCTATAGGCTATAGGTCCCACTCTATCTAGAACTTCAAAGGGTCCACAATACCGAGGTGCCAACCTGGCACAAGCTCCCATCCTCAGGGAACTCTTCCTGGGCCTAACTCTAAGATACATGTGGTCTCCCGTCTTGAATTCTCTTGGAGTTCTTTTTTGGTCGACGTAACTTTTCTGTCTGTTCTGAGCGACCTTTAGATTTTGTTTTATCTGAATCACTTGTTGTTCCATTTCTTTCAACATGTTGGGTCCAATAGTAATTCTATTTACGGGATTACTCCAACTGACTGGAGTGTTGCACGGTCTACCATAGAGGACTTTGAAAGGGCTCATCTTCAGGGATTCTTGGTAGCCATTGTTGTAGGCGAATTCCACCAGTGGTAGGAAATCTTCCCACTTTTTGGGTTGATGCATTACATGCATCCTTAGCATGTCTTCTAATATTTGGTTCACTCTTTCCATCTGTCCATCGGTTTGAGGATGATAGGTTGTGCTAAACAGTAATTTGGTCTCCAGACCAACCATCAAGAATTTTCAAAAGTTGGAAGTAAATTTCATGTCTCTGTCAGACACGATCTCTTTAGGCATACCATGTAGTCTGAATATCTCCTTCATGAATATGTTGACGACGTCTATTGCCTTGCAAGTTGACTTGACAGGGATAAAATGAGCGGACTTGCTCAGTTTATCCACCACTAGCATGATGGCGTCATTTTGTTTAGTCGATGTTCGTAATCCGGTGATGAAATCCATGGAGATGGTTTCCCATTTCCATTCTGAGATTGGTAGAGGTTGTAATAATCCTGCTGGGTGTCGGTGTTATGCTTTAACCTATTGGCATTCTATGCATTTTGCTAAGTACCCAGCTATGTATTTCTTCAATGCAGGCCAATAGAACTGTTTCTTGGTGGTTGTGATCATCTTCTGGTATCCTGGATGATGAGTATATGGTCTTTTATGTAGTTCATCCATTATGAACCTCTTCAAGTCCTCACAATCTGGAATATACAATCTGTTTTTGTAAGTTAGTAGACCTCCATCTATCCTCCGGTAGCTTTCATACTTTATCCCTGTGGGTTCTTGCTCCAGGTATGAGGTCACGATCTGGAAGAATGTGTTTGTTTCTTGTGCATTCATGAATCTTTCCCTGATATTCGTCTCGCAGGTGCTCACCGCTGTCAGGTGAATTGTTTTCATACTTCTGCTAAGGGCATCGACCACCTTAGTTTTCTTTCCTTTGATATGTTTGATTTTGAAATCAAACTCACTAAGAAGGGCCATCCACTTAGCTTGTTGTAACAAACCCACCACGGGAACTAGAATTTTTCGGCTTTTTCCTTCTTTTCACTAAGGAATAGAATTCTCGATTACCTATGGGGCCTGATACAGACCCTGCCATTCCTTACCCATACTCCTATGATCGGTGGCTATGACCACAGGCCTTATCGGAGAGGTGCTCATCGGCTTTCGCGATTCGGGAAATCGTGATACATGTATTTCCTTTTCCCTCTTGTCTCTTGAAGTGTCGAAATCCGAAGGGAACCAATAGTCTGTCATAACTAGAAATTTTTCGGATTAAAACATGTCCTTCCACCTTTCGGGGTTTTACTCCATCAAGATTTTAGGATGTGCGATGAGAGGAGGTCTCGCACCTGGGTTTCCCAGGAGCCGAAACTCCGAAACACCAAACTCTAACATGCTTCACTAATTTGGGGCTTCCTCCATTGGGATTTTGGGATGTGCGATGACAGGAGGTCTCGCACCTGGGTTTTCTGGGAGTTGAAACTCCGAAAAAACAAAATCTAACATGCCTCACTATTTTGGGAATCTGTCCATCGGGATTTTTTGAGTCGGGGGATTCGAGACTGGCGAATGCATGGGGCCTGCACTTATGTGCCCCAGGTGCCGAAATACTGAAATATGATAACTTTTCCACACTCCATCTTTCTGGATATCGCAAGTCAGGATTTCGGGTCTTGCGAGTACAAGGGACTTCGCCCTTGGATATTCCGGATGCCGAAACACCAAGATATCGGGATTCAAATCCATTTTAGACCATTTTGGGATTTCGCTAATCAGGATTTCAGGACTGGAGAATACAAGAGAATTTACCCTTAGGTGTCCCAAGTACCGAAACGCCGAAACATCACAACTCATCCATACTAGTTCATTTCGAGATTTTGCAAGTTAGGGTTTCGGGACTTACGAGTACGAGGGAATACACCCTTGAGTATTCTGATTTCCAAAATACTGAAATATCGTAACATGTCTGTGTATCATCCTTTCGGGATTACACCCATCAGGATTTCAGGATGGTGAGTACAAGGAAGCTCGCACTTAGGTACCTCGAGTACCGAAACACCGAAAGGTCCTAACCCCTCCACACGCTATCATTTCGGGTTTTCGTGAATCGGGGTTTCGGGACTTGCAGATGCAAGGGAGCTTGCCCTTAGGATATTCTGAATGCTGAAATACCGAAATATCGAGATTTAGCCATACGTTGTTATTTTGGGATTTTGCATATTGGGATTTCGGGAGTCGTGAGGACAAGGGTTCTTACCCTCTGATCTCCCGGGTGCCGAAAAGTCGAAACACTTACTGGCCGCCACATGTATTCTACAGCTGGAGGGTCCAGGTATCCCAATGGGTCTTGAAATCGACAGTCCCGGTTTCTTCGCTACTTACGAAGGTAAAAAGGGGTCGAGGCATTAATGCTTGTGCTCCTTCATTCAATTTAACAGTCGTAACAGGCCTTAGATCCTTTGAAAGAATCTCATTCATGCATTTAGCAAGAGGAAGGGTATCCTAAGAACCGAACCACCGAAAGGTCGGTAATTCATCACCGCGCTATCATTTCAGGATTTCGCGGGTCGGGGTTTCGGGACTCGCAAGTACAAGAGGACTCGCACTTAGATGCCTCGGGTGCCAAAACTCCGAAATATCGAATTCTAGGAATATCATTTTCTCTCGTGCAGGGTTTTTCAGACTTATGTCATCAAATCCTTTGGTAGATTCTTGGGTAAACTTTAAAAAGGGTGTCCCTGTGGGAAGATCTATCCAAGGCATTACTTGAGATAAAATAAGGGAAATAAATTTCCTGAGAATAGACTTGAAAATATGTATTAGTTCAATATATATATACATATATATATAAACATAAGCCATACAACCATCATTTTAGATCTAAACACCATGCAGACAGTCTTATACTGAAACCATTCATAATTGCACAGACTATGAGCATACAAGTCAGCATATAAATTTCAAGATACAAGATATAAAACACTTATCAGAAAAACACCAGGTGATGCAACTGCTGAGAGGGGTGCTCGTTTCCACCCAACCGTAGGCTCAGTGACTCTGAATGGATTTACCACTAGCCACCCCCGAGCTAGACCACGATGCTTTAGACTCTCTGTCTATGTTCTTCAGTGACTAAGAATGAAGGTTACTCTCCTTCTTATCTGTTATCACTCACTCGGTAATTTGCTCCAGAGTTCTTCCGATCTCCTCCTGCGATCTCTCCTTCACGCCCCCATCCCACACCTTTTACCTACCTTTTCTTTCCCGGAAAGGTTTTGTGTGGCACAAATTTCCCCGCGGTGGTCAGGTCTGAGGCCTCCACAGATGGGCGGTTTACCCCCATCCCTCATTAACTCATGAGGAGCCTCTTCACCTACCATCCTGGTGAGTAATTCATTTCAGGGCCAGCGAGCCACTCTTGGTTCTCCAGGCTAGTGAAGACCAAATATGGTATTGGTTCCGGTGGAAGTTAACGCCACCATTCCAGGTGCCTTCCACCACATTTCTTCAGCCATCATGGTCTCTTTGTCAGCACATCCCCCTCCTAGTAGTCCTGCAACATATATATATATATATATATATATATATATATATATATATATATATTCATATTGTTAATTTACATTCATCGACCTTGTATACTAAGGTCCATTCAGAATCACACATTCACATATTTGTGTTTGCCACAGTTCTTGGCCAACATAATTATTTTTACAGACTGGGGGAAATAGGGTGTTACACTTGTCTAGTATTGAGTTTTGGTTGGTTAAATAGATATCGCAATCCACAGTGGTCTGTCATAAGTACAAATTTCCTTCCCAGGAGGTCATGCCTCCACATTTTTAAGGCGTGCACTATAGCGACCAGTTCTATATCATGGGTCACATAGTTGACTCCGTGCTCATTCAATTTTTGGGATTCATAGCAGACTACACTTCCTCCTTTCATAAGGACTCCTACGATCCCTTCCTTGTAGGCATCTGTGCACACGAGGAAGTCAGCTTCGGGATCGACGATCATCAACATGGGTGCGTGGATCAGTAGATGTTTTAGGGATTGAAATCTTTCTTCACATTCTTGTGTCCACATGAATTTAGCTCCCTTCTTCTGGAGGGCAGTGATTGGACAACCAATCTTGGAGAATCATTTTATAAATCTCCTATAGTATCCTGCTAAGCCTATAAAGGATCCGATATCTGAAACGTCCTTTGGGGTAGGCCATTCCATGATAGACCTGATCTTTTCAGGGTCTACTGCTACTCCTTCTTCAGATATGACATGGCCCAATTAATGTATTTTCTTCTGGAAAAAGTCGCACTAGCTAAATTTGGCATAGAGCTGATGTTCTCTTAGCACTTGAAGCACAAGTCTAAGATGTTCCTCATGTTCCTCTCTATTATTGGAGTAAATTAATATATCGTCAATAAAAACCAGTACAAATTTGTCTAGGAATTTACTGAGCACATTGTTCATCAAGCACATGAAAGTGGTAGGGTCATTGGTTAATCCAAATGGTACTACCACAAACTCATAATGACCATATCTCGTCCTGAATGCAGTTTTGTGGATGTCTTTACCCTTGATTCAGACTTGATGGTATCCAGATCTCAAGTCAATCTTTGAGAAGATGGAAGCACCTCCCAATTGATCGAACAGGTCATCGATTCTGGGTAAGGGGTACGTGTTCTTTATGGTTACCTTATTGAGTTGTCTATAATCTATGCACAATCGGAGGGTACCATCTTTCTTCTTCACAAATAGAACCGGTGCTCCCCATAGAGACACGCTGGGCCGGATATAGCCTTTGTCCATCATTTATTTTAGTTGTAATTTAAGCTCAACTAGCTCGGGTGCACTCATCCTATAGGTTGTCCTAGACACTGGCAACGCTCCTGGTGCAAGTTCTATTGAGAAGTCAATGTCCCTCCTCGGAGGTATGACCTCTGCTACCTTTCTTTTGGTGCCAGTGGCTAACTGTACCAACCATGGCTTGGTGTGTTTATGTGGCTGTAATTTACACCTATCAACAGCCTTAGGAGCTATATAACTCAAATTTGAACCAGGGTCAATTAGAATAGACACTAGATGGTTGGTGATCATACCTTCCATCTCCACCACTGAAGCTTGGTGGTCAGCTTGTTTATTATCCAAGGCTGCATAGATTTGTGGCACACTCCTAGCCACATCATTGACGGTGGTAGCTTCTTGAACGTTGTAAACTCTCTGAATGTTTTGATGTTGGTGCAGGCAATCCCTCAACACATGTTCTTCTCCATAACCCCAACATTTCAAGGGTTCTCTCTTTGGGTTATCAATCTTTCCTGGGGTAGATCTAGAAGGTTTATTTCTACTCTAGGAGGGAAAATTCTTCTGGTGTATACTTCAGGTTGGGAAGCTCATCCCTGAGTAATTTTTATAGTTTTTAAATCTTGGGGATTTAAACCCCTTTTTATGGAATCCCGAACTATTCTTCTGCTTCCAGCCTTCACAAGGTTCTGTCCGATGCTCCAGCTATTCATAACAATATCTTGTCTTTCGGATAATGTCTTATAGGGTCTTTGGCTCGTCAAACTCAATCCTATTCTGATAGTCCTTAGGTAGTCCACTGATGAATCGTTGCACCTTTGCCTTTTCTGCTTTTATATAGGGTACGTACCTCTGCAACTCAAGGAATCTGCTGACATACTTCTCTATGGTGAGTTGCCCCAACTTGAGTTCATAGAATTATTTAGTCTTTTTGTCGAAATACTTTTCTGACAGATACTTCTTTCTGAAATATTTCTCAAACTGTTCCCAAGATAGGTCCTCTTCATGAATCCATTTTACATTCTTAAGGTCTTCCCACCAAATGGAGGCCTTTCCATTCAAGTTGAAGGTGGCTACTTGGGCCTTCAAGTTTTCTGAGAAGTCACGGACTCTGAAATACTTCTTTAGTCCAAGTAGCCATGCCTCCGCTTCCTCCCCCTTCTTTATTTCACCGTCGAAAGAGGATGGTTTGACCTTCTTGAATTCTTTGAGATTATGACTTTTGGAATTCTTTCACTTCTTCCGTTTTCTTCGGGAACAAGAACTAGTTCTACTACTAGAAGATCCCTCTGAGTCACCAGTTTCTTTTCTAGAGGAATCGTCCGATGCTTGTCCCTTATCTCTGGGGTGGACCTTTCTCGAGGTTCTATTCCCAGTGTGGCCACTTAAAAGACCACGTTTCTGTGTCTCAGGTGGACTTCGACTTTTCTTTTTCTGTCGTCAATCCACGTGACTGGTGTCAGGTCCATGTTGCAATTATATTTGTATGTCAAATAAACTCTACAACAATACTGCATTAATTTATGTTTGCTTCTCTTGCTCTTTTATCAACCTCTCGTTGTCGGCCTTGCAACTCTGTAGTTCGACCATGAGGCTTCTCACAGTCTCATCTAGATTTGGAGGGGTCTCTACCGCTCTCCTTTCATCAGACTCTTCGTCTCTATTATGGGAGCCATCCCCCACTTCGTAGTGCGTCACCATTCTATGCGTCTGCAGTTTTCCCATGGTTGATTGTCTACTTGTGTGCAAGAAAAACACTTGTTGTTAGTCAATATTTATATTCATTTATAACCAGTGCATAATTCATATATATATATATATATATATTTCAAATGCATACACACAATAGGAAATTTCATTCTTAACTCTAACTTTTGATAAAGGGATTACGATAGAGGGTTACTCCTTTTAAGAGTACTTCAAATGGATTTTCTACGCAACTCACTCATGAGCCAAAGCAGGCCAAGTGTTGTAACCATGCTCTGATACTAATTTTTCAAACACCCACTACGAAAACCTAGATTTTTCGTCCTTTTTCTTCGAGGGACAAAATCCCCGAGACTTCTATGGGGCCTAGCACAGACCCTCCCTTCCCTTATCCTCCTCCAAACGACCACAACCTGGCCTCAGCGCAAGTTCCTTTCGCAACTTGCGAGTTGGGAGTCAAGACTCTCAACTCCCCTTTCTCCAAACACCGATACTCGAGATACGATACGGGTATGGCTCCCTCCTCACTAGTGCCTGCTACATGTAACCGTAGGCTAGGCCAAACACTAGCACCACTTAGAATTTCACCAGTTGAGGTGTTAAGCCCTCGTGCTCCTCCTTTGCGGATCCCTGAGACACGAGAGGTCAACGTTACGTGGACTCTGCCAAAGCGACGTGCACATGCCACTTGTCTCCTCCGCTGTACTCTGCTCACGAGTTGTGTCGTTGTTGCCCATCACATGTGACCTCAGCTCTCGATGTTTCGTGGCCTTAGCGATCAAGGTGCAACTTCTTCATCCTGTGAAACCCCAAGCCATGATAAGTCAACAATGGGTTGACTCTTTCCCAGGCGACAAGTGTCCACCACCGGTCACCCGCTTCCACCTTCCTCTGGGCGCTTGTTGTTACGCCACCTGTCAACCACGTGGTCCCCACTTACGGATGGGCCACGTGTTTGCATGAGCCCTCGGTGCTCAGCACTTTGTGACTTCTACAGTTGAAAAGAAACTCTCTCAAGTTCCAAACCGCCGATAGGCGATAACCATGAAATTTCTAATCCCACAATTCTCCTGTGGCCTGGATCCAATGACCACGATCATGTCGCGATCTCACGAATCGTGAGTTTATGCAATCCTACCCTTGACCACCCCAATTCGCGAGTCAATGAAATTCTGCCCTCCTACCAGTGCAAAGGTTAAGATCGACGGTCAATAGAGCTTTGTCAGATCCTTGGATCTATGGTCCTGGATCCCATCACTACTTGCGAAGGCTGAAAAGGGTCGAGGTGTTAAAACCTGTGCTCCTTCTCTATNCACTTTGTGACTTCTACAGTTGAAAAGAAACTCTCTCAAGTTCCAAACCGCCGATAGGCGATAACCATGAAATTTCTAATCCCACAATTCTCCTGTGGCCTGGATCCAATGACCACGATCATGTCGCGATCTCGCGAATCGTGAGTTTATGCAATCCTACCCTTGACCACCCCAATTCGCGAGTCAACGAAATTCTGCCCTCCTACCAGTGCAAAGGTTAAGATCGACGGTCAATAGAGCTTTGTCAGATCCTTGGATCTATGGTCCTGGATCCCATCACTACTTGCGAAGGCTGAAAAGGGTCGAGGTGTTAAAACCTGTGCTCCTTCTCTATATCCATTGGTCTTGACAGATCTGGGGTATTTTCGAAAGGATTCTGACCGTTCATCTACCAAACGATAGGGTATTCACTCTTTCTATAATTGGACTCGCTATCCCTTCTGAGCTTGAATCACGAAATTCAACCTCTCGGGGCTTCAAACTCCCACGACTATGAGACCTTAGAGAGCTACTCTTTCTTGCATAAGGTTTCTAGGTCCGGATCCAATGAATCCTTTAGACGGTTTTTGGACAATCCTCCCTGATCTTAGTTGAGTCTCTAGGTAAAGGTTCGACACGGTTCCAAGGTTTATGGGGCAATCCCCGGGGAAGAGTACTCTCGAGGAGCCTTCCCGGAACGTTACGAGAGTCAAGCAAACAAGACGATTCTTAGTGGAGAGAAGTCATGCCCCAAACTTAATCCTTTGTACAGAAACCGACTATGGCATGTAAGTATACACATGCATCCATTATTTCCAGTCTAAAACACCAGGCAATCATTCTACATAGAAATTATTATGGGAATATAAACATAAGCATGTATTCATGATATTCAGTTCGAAATACAAGGTATAAAACACTTATCAGATCTACCAGGCATGATGCAACTACTAAGAGGGGTGCTCATTTCCACCCAACTGTAGGCTCAGTGACTCCAACCAGATTTACCACTAGCCACCCCCGAGCTAGACCATGATGCTTCGAGGTTCAGTCTCCTACTTCCAGCTCAACGGAAGTCAAGGATGAAGGTTACTCTCCTTCTCCTGATACAGAAAAATAATCTAGGACGAAGGTTACTCTCCTCCTAATATTCAAAACTCCATGCGTTTCCAGGGTTTTCTCTAGTTCTCTTTCGCGATCCCCATTGCACGCGCTCTTCTCCCCCTTACCACATTTCCTCTCTTGCCAATTTTGTCTGCAAGGTTGCGTGTGGCGTGAATTTCGCCATCCGTGATCAGGTCTGAGGGCTGTTATGGATGGGAGGTTAACCCCCATCCCCTCATTAACTCTTAAGGAGCCTCCCCACCTACCAATCTGACAAGGAATCCATTATAGGATCAGAGAGCTTATTTGGTTTTTGAGCAAGTATAAACCAGTACGGTACTGGCTTGGTGGAAGTTAACGCAACCATTCCAGGTCCCTTCCACCACCTCTCATTAGCCATCATGGTCTCTTTTAGCACATCCCTCTCCCATCAATCATGCAACACATATTGATAACATAATTTACATTCATCGACCTTTTATGCAAAGGTCCGTCAAATCAAACATTCATATCTTTGAGTTTTCCATAGTTCTTGAACAATATAGTTATTTTTACAGACTGGGGGAAATAGGGTGTTACACCCCAAGGTCAAAGAAGTCAAAGTGATCTAAAAGAAGAAATCATTATTTAAATGATAAAGTAAAGTGACAAAGTCAAGGTGGATTATTTAAATAATAAAGAGAAGTGACAAAATCAAGAAATGATAAAGTAAGGTGACAAAATCAAGAAGGAATATTTAAATAATAAAGTATTGGAAAACCTTTTATTTATGGAAAGTGGTTAACCCTAAAAATAAGGAAAATAGGTTAAGTGACCTAGAAATGAGTTAAGTGACATAAAAGAAGAAACCATTATTTAAATGATAAAGTAAGGTGACAAAGTCAAGGTGGATTATTTAAATAATCAAGAGAAGTGACAAAATCAAGAAATGATAAAGTAAGGTGACAGAATCAAGAAGGAATATTTAAATGATAAAGTATTGGAGGACTTTCTATTTATGGAAAGTGGTTAACCCTAAAATAAGGAAAATAGGTTAAGTGACCTAGAAATGGGTTAAGTGACTTAAAATGGGTTAAGTGAACTAGATTATGAAAGTATAAATAAGATAGCAATGGTCTCTTGTAGATCATCTTTTTTGTGGATCAATGGAGAGTTTCTTGTGAGAATATATTTTGGAGTATTGATGGAGAGCTTCTTGTGAGAGCTTCTTGAGCATTTTTGGTGTGGAACACTTGAGAATATTGAATATCTATAGGTGACTGAGGTAACCAAGGATATATACGCCTAATTTCAGAAGTAAGGTGAAGAAAAGAAGGCTGAAATGCAAGGAAGGATAAATTCTTTTGATGGTGCTTTCTAAGGTATGTTATTTACAGGTCATCTCACCATTTTCGCTATAACTTTTTTTCTATAATGATTCAGACCGTGAAATTTCTATGCCATTGAGAAAACATATCCAAGTAGCTGTGTTAAAAAAATCATCTTGTGGGTCATTGTAATTTGGGAGTTACACTCCATGGAAAATAGGGTTTGTGGCTAGTCCTGAAACTAGTAAAAAACAAGTGTTTCGGGTAAAAAAATCATAAATTCTTCATAACAGATCCAAATTCAGTGAGACCAAATGTGTTGGTTAGGGTACATGTTTTAGTATGTTTTTTAACAATTTCAAATCAATTCAACAAATTTTTTGTGCAGGCCACACTCTACAAGGTCGCTCTCTAGAATAAGCTAGAATTCAGCAAGGTATGCCATTTTTTCTATAATGCCTTTTCTAAGAGGTTCCAAGTAGTTCCATCTGGAGGAATTTCATAAAACACACTAAATAACATTGTATATCAGTTTTAGATATTTTTTCATTACAGGTACAAATTTATGATTATTTCAAGTTGGGGTTGTTGACTAATCCAAAACTAATCATGGTTGAGACAAGTAGTTGATGAGTTGGCACATACATGAGGTGTATAGTTGATGAAGTTGGTACATATTGATGAGTCATTGTTGATGAGTATTTGACACATGATTGGTATATACTTGGTACATGGTTGGATGCACTTTTTTATGGTACAGGTTGATTACAAGTTGTTTGGCACAGGTTGGTGCATGGTTGATGCACTTGTTTATGTTAACAGATTGATATCTCTTGAGGATTGTTGCCTCATCTCAGTTGGTGATGAAAATGTAAGCTAAGTATTGCATATAGAGCTAGTGCTCTTGTAGAGTTGTACTCTATTCAGTTGTTGTTGAAAAACCCCCGAATTGAAGTCCATAATAAAAAGAAAAATTGTACATACATATTGTGTTCTTTGTGTTCCTTGTGGAGATGATTTGTTGATGATATGTTGCTGATATGTATTCACATCTAACTGATTATAAATTATAACAATGAATAATGAGAAAATGTTGAATGTTAACTAAGGATTTTTTGTGTAAGAGGGAAGTTTTGGGAAAAAGATCCCCACACTCATTCACCCCCCCCCCTCTAAGTGTGGTAGGTGTGTCGAACAATTGGTTTCAGAGTGGGCCTTCACTACAGGCCTTAACAAGATTGAAGGAGATCCATATACACACAAATGGATGATGAAATACCAATCCTTGATGAGGAAAAATATTCTACTTAGAGAATAGAGATGAGAGTGTATTTGAAGACAATGGGAGCAACTATTTGGAAGGCAGCCATTGGTGGATCAGTTCCGTTGAAGAACAAGTCAAAGTTTGCAACTCAAAGGGAAGGAAAGAAGAATGATGCATTGGCTCTCAAGACCATTCTTAGTGGAATTTCAAGCCCTATCAAAGAGAGCATGGGACAATGCACTTCCGCCAAGGATCTATGGCTAAATCTGGAGGAGACATATCAAAAAAAGAAAGAAGATGTTGAAGACCACTCTGTCAATATTATCAAAGGTAAATAATCTCTAACTCTTGATTGCATATGTGATTATATTAAAGGAAAAGAATCATGTGATGATGTTGGCAAGAAGGAAGATATTGAAGATACTTCAAATGAAGGTAAAGAATCTCCAAAGACTCTTGACTGCATTGATTCAAAATGTGATGATGTTGAATTTTTCTCAAGTGAAGAAGATGATCTAGAAACAGTTTGTGTAAAGTTTGATGATAGTTATCCCATGGAAAGAATAAAAGAAAATCTATCAGAAATTCAAAAGGAAATTGAAGAGGGTTTATATAGATATAGAAGTGATCATTTTTATACACACTATAGCTATCTTTCGGATAACACTAAAAGGTTTCTTAGGAGGAGTCAAAGGTACATCTTGATGTTAAAGGAAATGCTCAAAGAGAGAAATAAGACTCAACTAGAAGAAAAGGAAGAAGAAATCACAAGACTAAAGAATGAAAAAGAAAATGTGAAGGTAGATGATGAGATTAGAAAAAGTTTTGAAACTATTGTCCATCTCAAGACCCAAATTGAAGAAGCCAAAAGAATAGAGGAACTATTGAAGAATCAAATAAATGAAAAAGAAGAGTCATGTTGTAAGATAGAAGTTGAAATTGTTGACCTCAGAAAGAAGGTAGAAAATTCAAACAAATTCTTGAATAGCTCACTAATATTGGATGAGATATTAGAAAGTCAAATATCACCATATGATAAATTAGGTCTTGGATACAAAGGAGAAGATACACATGCTGAAGCAAGCACCTCAAAGAAGCATGAGGTAAATCCATCAAAGAAGGAAGACAATGTTGCAAAACAACCATCTACACAAGGCAAAGAAAATTTCAAAAGAACAAAAGCAAGGAAGACATCAAGAAGATATTATTGGGACACCAAAGCAAAGGTATGCAAGTATTTTTCATGGGCATTGTTATTCATGTAATGGATATGGTCACAAACATTTTGAATGTAGATCTGATGAAATGAGATATAATGGAAGATTTTATAACACCATGAGGTGTTGGAGATGTGATCAAGTAGGACACATTGTTGTTCAGTGTAACACTATGAGATGCTACAGCTGTAGTGGATTTGGCCACAAATCCTATGAGTGTCGGAACACAAGAAGAAAGTCCATGATGAGAACTTCAAATAGCAAGGCTAGAAGAAGGAATGAAGTAAGGAAGGGAGACATATTTGAAAATATGGATGCTTAGAACATATTTGAAAATATGGATGCTTAGAACTCAAGTTCTGAGGAGCAGAGACATCTACAAAAGTGGGTGAAGAAGACAGAGTAACCAGAACTGAATGAAAGACTAAAGGGAAGCTCAAGTAAGTCATCTACAGAAGCATACACGGGTGAAAGTGGTATCAGTCGTGTACATACACAGGATGACCTTGTATAGGTCACGTACATATGTGAGTTGTTGTGCAGCAGACCGCGTATATGTGGTAAAGCCTTGAAAAAAAAGCTATGCACATGGATTGCAGCTTGATGTGATGGTATAAAACTTTATTGCAGGGTCTGACATTGTTTGTTGCGGGTTCTTACACTATTTTCTACAGGTTTAAGTGTTCATCTATTGGATTATGTAAAATAAAATCTCGAGTGCATGACACTAACCCATGAGTATGGATTGATGTTGATCTGTTGGTGTACATGGCTGGTACATA
>JASDQU010100952.1:92181-102932 GCA_032191745.1 Picea mariana | reverse complement strand
ATACTAGTGAATGGATTCATACTAAAGACCTATAGTAAGCCCTTGACAAAAGAAGAATTCACATAAACAATGAAGAAAAAAATATGGATGTGATTGATAATAGTCATATTTTCAATTCATCCCCATCATGAAAAAAATAGAAAATAAAAAATAAAAATCCTGGATGAAAACCTTCTAGAGGAATCTAGGACAGATTTGAGGGTGAAAATCTCCACTGGAGGTAGTCTTAGATATGAAGAATAAACGAACAACCTCATCAGGAAAAAATATTAGAAGCTTGATAAGGCAAGGCATTAGTGAAAACCAGAAATGGCACTTCTTCCTTGAGAAAAAAGAGAAAAAAGAAAAGAAAAGAATAAAAAATAAAAGAATTTTTGTACTAATATTTTTTTTTTCAAGTACCAGAGACTTCATTACTGCAACCATCTGCATAGAGAAAAATCAACAGTCAACATTACCTTCAATAAGTACAATAAGCATTTCCATATTCATACACATCACTTTTCATTATTCCCATATTTATATAATTTCTATCATAATCATCCATACTCTTCATCCATACCATACATACCACTTTCCATATCTAATACATCTCACTTTACATTTTTTTTTCAAAGAAAACATCCTATTGTACATGAATCTACAGGATAATATATAGGGAAAATTCTCAAAATAGGCAAGGAAACCTACTGAAGATCAATAGCAACAGTGCAAGGATCAATATCAGAGCAACAAACACTTTCTCCGACCATATTTTCTCATCGGTACATCCTCGGGATAATAGAAATCGATTTTTACAGGATACTTTGTATCTTGTAGAAAATATTATGCACGACAGAAACATATCTATGGGATGATCTATATTCTGTAGAATGATTCGAGGTCATGATATCCTAAAACATTGCAGATATGATCTCGAGGGAAAGATATAAAAATCTACAAGTACCAACATGAAGAAAAAACACCTCCATCCACATGCAACAAGCATATTAATATGCATGCAAAAGGTAAACAAGGTAACATAACTATCTACCCTATCTACATTTATTTAAACTTCATACATCCATATATATGCTTATTTATATGGTCGAGCATTCTTAAATTCTAAAGGGTTGTGAAAACGAGGACGTTTACGTCTTGTTAATGGGCGTTGGCATAATTCATGCCAAATTTGAATTGACATGTGGAGATCGAATGGTTCAAGTGGAGGTTTACTTCCTTGAGTGAGAAAAGGCACGATTAGGGAATCATGAATACAAGTCGACTGTTGTTTTATTGCTATGAAAAGACATCAATCCTATCCACAATTTAAGGGTATAACCCAGAGTTAGAATAATCAGAGCACCATTTTGAGTTTGAAGAGGAAGAGTGACTCTAGTTGGGTGGAATCAGGAATCCAAGCTTGTAGGAAAAGAGGGCAACCAAAATAATCGGCGAGAGGACGCTGCAAGAGAACAATTTCTAACAAACTGTAGGTAACCATAAAACCATAGACAGAGAATTATCGCTTCGATCTCAAAATGTTTTTGCATCCATTACAATTTTTTTATTTTTATGTTTTGATCCATGGTCGCTTCTGGAAACTTTCATGGTCATTAACAAAACATAAGGCATACCTTCTTTTTTTCTCCCACAAGTTATAGTCATGTAGACTCCATTTTGAAATTGAACCAATGTCCCATGAGTTAAGGTCTCTTAGTCCAACAAATTGTTGATCCTATGGTCGAACCCTCTCGACACTAAAAATTCTTCAGTCTTCTTTGAAATCACATCCTATAGAATTTTTGATTTCATAGTTCTTGCTGAACTCTATTTCTACAGGATTTGTTTCTACATGAACGACTGCAGAAAGGTTTACCGACTGAGAATTTGTCAGATAAAATCCCTCATCTCACCTTTTTCTTTTCAAGAAAAACCTTTTGCTGAATTTCCTGACCACCTACTTACCTAAATACCAGCCCCGGTTATCACCCCCTCTAAGAAGAAAGTCAATCTGAATATTCTACAAGAAGCCTTCAGTCAACCTTCCTCTCCACTCATAATCCTAACAAACAATTATGGTAGAAGGATTTAAGAGAAGGGAACCAACATATCCTTCTAGGGTTTATGACAACCCTAATATAGTGGAAAGTTTTCAAAAACATGTGTTTGGGTTACTTTGAGAGGCTAAGGAGGTTTGACGATGAGATTTCCATGGATTTTTTCCATAATTTCCATATCATACGAGATCAGGAATGTATGACTACAATCAGGGGGCTAACTATCAGGATCAATGAAGCCTCCATCAATAACGTTTCTAATTTACCTTTGGGCATTCCCTGGGATAAAGAAGAAAGACAGGAAGCCATTAATGCCAAGAAGACATTCTTCCTCCATAATGAGAAACCTAATGAGGATAAAAATGGAATAAAAAGGGAAAGCCTCCCTCACCTATGGTAGGAGGTAGCATATTACATCATCAAATACATTACTTGTGAGGGTAGGATGAGTGTATTCTATGCCTATCATTTCAGATTGTTGCATCAACTTAGGCATCTTCCAAACCAGGAACTACACCTGAATCTGAGTATCCCCTATTTTCTTCTTCAATCACTCAAATACATGACTCTAAAAGTACAAAGAGGGAAACAATAATTCTTAGAACATCATGGACTCATCAAACTAATAGTCTCTGATGCTCTTAGAATCTTGAAACGTAGAGTTATGTGGGAAGATTTCATCAACATGGATAGACAAGATTTTGAAGAAGTACATGCAACCATGAGTGAGGAAGAAAGAAATGAGGGAGAGGAACCCAGGAGACTCACCAAGCCCAAGAAATCAAAACAAAAAAAGAAGGGGAAGAAGCAAAATATAGATAAACAAGATAAATAGGTCGATGATGTCTTAACTACTTTAGGGACCCCTATAGTCAGCCCTCTGAAAATCACCACTACAGAGTGGGTGCAACCTAGAAGGAGGAGGTACAACAGGATCAAGAAAAGTTAGAAAAAGAGGATCCCAATACCATCAACCCCACTCAATATCACACCCCAAGTAGAGGAAGTTAAGGACTCTCCTAGCCCTGAAAAAAAAAAAGAAACAAAGGGGAAGGAGCCTTAAGAAGAGACTATGATGAATGAGGAAAGACTAATGGAAGGAACCACTAAAACCAAAACTCATGTGGAAAAACTTCTTTATGCAACCATGTTGGAACTAGATAAATTCAAGGTTGATGCCATCAAGTGGAAAAGGGTGGCAGAAGATAATAAAGGAAAAGTTGAAAGAAGAGGTTTCTCAAGAGTTGGGACAATAAATCGAACTCATGCAAGAAAAGTTCCAAATTATGACTATGAAGAAAGTGGACTACAGTCAGAAGTTGAAGGTAGAGAACCAGAAACATCAATAAAAATTGAGTAAAGTAAAAAGAGATATACATGAGAAGAGTGAACAAGTAGAGATCATGCAAACAATAGTTAAAACTATAGCCAAAGTATTTGAAGAAATGTTGGAATGTAAGCCACTAGATAGAACATACACATTGTTCCTAAAATAACAATGGCACACAAATCAGATGACACACTTCGCTAAGTTTGTGAAATTCAACCTAGATACACCCAAATATTTCCTAGATGCATACCAGGGTTGTAACATGGAAGAAAAATCTCGGCTTTGTGAGTTCTACTTGCATAACCTTGTCTTACCACATCCCTACAACTGAAATCCCAATCCATATGTAGGGGATGTGAAAATAATGGTCTTTGCGTATAGGCTAAGGCATGAAGAAATAAGGGAAGAAGAATTCAAAAAGTACAAGGAAGAATAACAACACACACCCCTTTGGATTAGAGCATAGGTTGTCAGGCCTAAGATGTCATAAATAGTGACCATAGCCTCTCTCTGAATAAGGATATAAATCCAGGATGTAAATCCAAATAAAGGAAAGTAATAGCCAATATGGGTGACACATTAAGATTATTGGGAGAAGTAGTAGTAGAGGATTTCCACAGGAGGTGGCATTCATTTCCTTATGGCTTGAGAATCAGAGAGCCTCACTCTCCAAACACATCACAAATTTCCCTCCTCATAACACCATGGTATAAAGAAACTCTAAGGAGAATGATAACTAATTGGATTGGGATAAGGATGAACCCTCCACTCCTTCTCCCTGTAGCTCCTATGGCTAGCCTCAAACCAAAAAATGAAGAAGCAGAATGGGCCAACATTGTGAAGGATAAGGGATACCATGATCAACAAGTTGTCACCAAGTATATAGGGATATGAGAGAGGAATTCAACAAACAACAACATGAACATTAGGAGAATTTTGATAGACAATAGGGTAATGAACAATTACACTCTGTTGAGCAACAACATGGCATTGAGAATCAACGGGATGATAGACAACAAAGGAACAATGAACAATAACAAAGTACAAAACAACAACAACAACAATGAGATCAAAAAGACCATTTTTGGTTACACAAAGGTGTGCAAGAATTCAGTAGGGGGTGATGATGAGCCTCATTATTGTACATTCTAAAGGCTCATCTTTGACATATTTTTCCACCACAAAATGACTCAATGTTTGTTTTTGACCATATTTAATAGTCAGTCATGGGTATTTTGTATGTTTCTTAATGAATGTATGATTGAGGTGGATTTTTATGTATAATATACCTTTTTGCACTAATGTTTTTTAGAAAAAGACATGTGTTCGACCAACCAAGTCGAAGTGTAGGATCCAAGGGCGCCAACCTCCTAGAAACATGAGATTTTTTCCCCTCGAGTGAGCTTCTATCCAAAGATCAAGGGAAATTGTCCACACCTACCTCCAAGAGTGCTCCTTGTGCATTTATGACCACTTCTGGTCAACAACAGTGCAAAAATAAGATGTAAAGGGATTAGATCCCTCATTTACTCATCACTCTCCTTGATTTAGGAAGGGAGGTTGAACTCTCTAGTTATATATAGGCCTCTAGTCTAAGAGAGGGGGTAGCAAATTTTTGGAGAAGCATTGTATGGAGATGCTCCATAAGACTTTTTGTTGAAGACTAAGAACTTTGATGTTCCTGATGCACTGCTGATATTTATGAAATAAAATGATTTTTCCTTCAGTCCATTAAAGTTTATTTTACGTTCCTTGTGCTTCTTGGGTAGGGCCCATCCAAGAGGGCTCAAGGACCCTTTTTACTATTTCTGTAGTTTTCATGCATATTAGTTGTTGCTTAGATAATGTTTCATTATTTGTTGAAGTTATACTTAGCTTTGCATGATAAATTTCCATTTCTGTTAAGATTTCAACTAATTGGCCAATTGTAGCAGCTTCTTGTAGAAATATTCAATAACCTTTTGGAGCACTCCTAGGTGCCTCCCAAGGATAAGAACCATAGATTCACTTCATTTATTTTATAGTCTAGCTTTTTCAACACTTTTAAAGACTTGCACTACCTTTTTAGACTTCATTTTTCTTCCTGTAGGAGTATCCTATAGAAACAGTGTAGTTTTTGTAGAAATGCACAGTTCATGTAGAAATCTCATGTAGATATGTTTTAGCTTCATATTTTGATTTAGTTTAATATTATTTTCCGGCAAGCATCAAAAAACAATAAAAGAACATTTATATTGATAATGATCAAAGGGTTAAATTGCTTTGTTCATGCATTAGTGTAGTTTCATTTCCATTACAACTTTTCTGTCATAATTTAAAGCTTTTACTTCTATCACATTTCTCTGTCATAATTTGAGATTAGAAAGATCTTTTTCTTCAGTTTAACTTTTCTGATTCAATAATCTTTGATGCAGTAGAATAAGTTCTTTTCAAGCATTTTAGATTAGTTGTACTGTCAAATTGGTGTGTTTCCTTCAAAGCAATTAGTTCATAACTGCTTTTTGTCATTTGATTTCTCGCACATTTCCAACCTTTGATCATTTTCAACCCTCTGCTACTGACAATTGCATATTGCACATACAGTGCATAACACCTCTTAAGTTTGTATGAACCTCGAGTTGACAAGTAAAGTAGGAGACCAAGGATACAATAAATAATTGATGTTATTCCTAGGACCATCAACATTAGTAGTGAGGCAAGGATGGACACTTTCCTTAGTCTTTGGAGATGGATGGAGTGACGGAGATGCGACAGAAAAGATTAAGATCGAGCTTGGAGATGTACATTCCAGGCGTTTATGGAAAAATTAGCCAATGCAGACACAAACCAATCTCCCTAGCTTGGGAACCCAAAGCTAGAACAAAACAGCACATAACATGTTACTTTCCTTAGATTCATACAATCAAAATAGTGATAAGTAAGGACTCATACCTCTTTACCGATGGTTTTCCTCGCTAATTGGAGCTCCTAGCTTGATTCAAAGGCTTTTGAATAGAAACTTGCATAAGAAAACAAGCTAACCAGTGAAAGCAACAATAGTACTTCAACAAATCTATACAAATGACCAAGCTGGAGAAATGTAATAAAGACAATGAACAATATTTATAAGAAAGAAAATATGTTACTACATTAATAATAATGGAAGAGTTACAACCAGTGCCTTGGTGTTGTGAGGCTCTTTCCAACAGTTCATTTCTCCAATACCCACATTGCTTCCATGAGTTCCATCACCATCAACTGAATACTTTAACACAAGAATCTCTCAAGACCAAAGAACAATATTCTAATCTCAAATCAGAAGCTAAAGTTATTAACCATTACTCATTGCTAGTTATTCTCCATTAGCTATTAGCCTTTTCCATGAGAGAAGTCTCATTTTATAGATTGAAGAGGAGGTTAGGATCTCCCCAAATTAGGAGTACGTGTGAGATACAAACCGATCGGTAGACACCTCATATTTGAAGCTTCTCTATAGAAACTTTGCAAATTTCTTCATTTTTCCTCCCTTTCAAATAGTGTTGCAACCTATGGACTAGCAACACGAGACACTATCACTGTTTGCAGTGGTGTTGCATGCACACTTAAGAGTGTCGCATGCTGTAGTGGTGCAACATGCAACATTTTCACAAAATAGTGTTTTTAAATAAATTCCAACTTCTTTCAAGGAAAGGTCTTTCTTCAGTAATCATGGATTTTAAGCTTTAGATGATGGAAAGTAGGTGAACATTATTAGTTGTGAAAAAATAATGTGTAACACTAGGAACTGGATGTGACAGTTGGACTAGCTACCCAACTAGTTCAGGACTTAAGGCTAGCATTTTGCGAAGACATGACATAGTTTGGTTTAAGTATGGGCACATCAAAAAGTTCACAGAAGTTCAACAGTTAGACATTTTTGAATTTTTGGTTGAGGTTGCAGCAACATTGAAACAAAGAGTGATCATTGCAGTGAAACAGTGGCAGCTTGGACATTGCCAATAGATTTGGGGAAGGGACATCTTTCCATTGTCGTGGAAATTTTGGTTGCACACAACTTTCGACAGGGCAGTGTGGATGGTTTCACAGTTTGTGGATGATTATAGTGCGAGTTGGAAACTTGGGGTTTCCATTTCGCAGGGAAACTTGAGGTTTCCACTTTGAAAAAAATTGGGGTTTGCAATTATCAAGAAACTTTGGGTTTCCAACAGACTTAGTTGTGACGGGATCATAAGTTCTAGGAGAGACTTGGAGATAGTAGATTTTGTGGATGTTTCCAAGGATGACAATGACTTGAGGTGGGGGAGGATTTAAGGCCTAGGGTGCCAAGCTTGGGCACGCACACTTCCACCATAGACTCAAACGAAGGAAATCGGGCATGCAAAATGCTCGGTGCATTTGAAGAAACAAAGTCTTCATATATGGGGAGAGTTGGGGTTCCTTAGGCACGCGACACACCAAGGGGAAACTCCACTCGAGATGCATTGTGACACAAGTCAGACGATGGATAGTTTGACAAAGGGTTGAGGACAAGCCTTGGGCACTCCATCAAACAAACAAATTATCTAGGGCATGTGGGTTGCACTTAAGCGAGTTGGATCGACTCACCTAAGGGGGGTGCACACCCAAGATGACGAGTTGGTTTGAAGGATGGGTGTGTCGACCAAGAGTTTGGTGGGTTTACTAAATGACGGAAGGAGATGTTCAATAGGTCTAGTAGGAAAGTTTCCCGAACGTGCCCACATAAGGAGTTGACCCGACTTTGTGAAGGGGCACGACTTGGTGAATTAACAATCCGACTCATACATGGGCAAAGAGACATGAGGTATGGCTAAGATCAACACCTATAAAGGCACACGGGTGCACAACCAAAGGAAGGCAGCTGGGAAGAGAGCAAGAAGAGCTTTACGGTTCTGAGGAAAGCTTAGACGAAGAGGGGTAAGCTCCCTTAAGGAGCCAAGTCTCTCTACATGGGAGGACTTGTGCTTCCTTGAGGTGGATTTAGTGGAAAGAGTTGGACGAGCTTCTTTTGGGCCGATTTTGGGGAAGTATGGAAACACAGGTATGTTGAAGGCATGTGTGAGGAAAAATTGAAATCTGTGAAGTCTGCAAAAACGAAGAGACAACAAGTCTGTGGTTGAGGGCATGTTTGAGGTACACAACAGGAGGTCGCGAAGATGATTGCGATAGAGAGTCTTGGTGACGAATTTGTGTATGAGTGTCTTGGTGAGGTGAGGTGTGTCATTTGTTTATGTCGAAGTTGTAAACCAAGCCAGTAGTGCTCATGTTGTAACCATTTCGCAATAACAAAGACTCAGTTGGGTGTTAGACACGGTTCATGCCAGTACCTGCACTATTTCTATGTATGTCTTTCGTTTGTTCGGTTGTTGTTCTCTTTGTTTCTCATGTTCATGGATGTATGATTAAATATGACTAAGTCTTAAATTGTTAAAATTGTCTAAGTATACAAGAGTTGCACTAGAGTAGGAGTGTGACTCGCCAATAGTCTAGAACGAAGTATGAGTATGCTCTAGGTGAAGAGGCGTAATCTGGACGAAGCATCCTTAGTATTTCCAAGCAAACAAGTGAAAAACATCGCAGTATTGCACACTCTCAAGAAATGCACGGTCACAAAACTCGACTAAACACACTGTAGAGACATGACAAATCCAAAATTAAACCTAAAATTATTTTGAATTTGATAGTGTAAACTTCAATATATAAAATATTAAATGTTTTTATTGTGCACCTTGGATAATGTCTCTCTCTCTTTACTATAAATACAATACTCCAGTATATATACATTAAGTTAGTACATGTTATATTCAATGTGCAATATTTTAAGTCTAAAAAAGTAATTTAGAAGGAAATTATCAAGTAAATGCAAACTCTAATTCAAGTCAAAAAGTAGTTCCCGAGGAAATCATTAAGCAAATGCAAACCCTAGTGGAGGAGCGTTCCAATAAGTTAAAATTGTGATCAGCCCATTCATCCCCSAATCTATGAATAGGTTKAAACYGTCGAGAGTTCGTTTGAAATAATTCAAGTCAAAATGTAGTTGGCAAGGAAAATGTTAAGCGAATGCACGGAGATTGTCAAGCAAATGCAAACATGGTGGGACATATTCCAAAACGGTTTAAAAGGTGAATAATCCGTTCATCCCGGATTCCAAGATTGGTTGGGTTCGTGCAATTTTAGCCATCCATGTGAGTGATGGAGACTTTTGATTATAATTGATAGAGATTTTCCAGTAATTTAATTATTTTTTTATTGAAAATTGAAAAGTATTTTAAATATTTTTATATAATTGATAAGTTGTTTTTTCCATTTGTCCATCCATGTAAACTCACTCCCGCTTTCAATTTGTCCATCCATGTAATTTTGGGTAACTTGGTCTCTTTGGTTAGTATTTGAACTTTTGTTATTTACGTGTCTATTAAAAAACCAAGCACAGATAGCGGTAAAAAGCAATGAAAAAGGGCAGTACTTGTTATCAGTCCGGTAAGTTCTTGATCTTTTAAAGGGACACGCTTGCAATTTCGCCAAATCTCTGACTGGGTGCCTGTAATTTCACCAAATATACCATCTGCCTTCACATCATATTGTGCTGATTTCTAATTCTATCTACCAAATTCCAAATCCAATTCCCATGGCAGTTATCATTCCAGTAAGTTCTTAACATTTTAAAGGGACACGCTTGCAATTTCGCCAAATCTCTCACTGGGTGCCTGTAATTTCACCAAATATACCATCTGCCTTCACATCATATTGTTCTGATTTCTAATTCCATCTACCAAATTCCAAATCCAATTCCCATAGCAGTTATCATTCCGGCATCATATTGTTCTGATTTCTAATTCTATCTACCAAATTCCAAATCCAATTCCCATAGCAGTTATCATTCCGGTAAGTTCTTAACATTTTAAAGGGACACGCTTGCAATTTCGCCAAATCTCTCACTGGTTGCCTGATATACCATCTGCCTGCGCATAATATCGTTCTGATTTCTAATTCTATCTACCAAATTCCAAATCCAATTCCCATGGCAGACCTAACAATCACCCGCCATCACAATGTTTCTGCTTCTTCTTGCTCCACAGCCTCTTCTTCTGCAGCCGCTTCTTATCACCACTACGATGTGTTTATTAACCATCGCGGCCCTGATGTCAAGAGCACCTTGGCCAGCAGTCTCTACCGTCGCCTAATTTCCCATCGATTGCAAGTCTTCCTGGACAAGCCCGAATTGCGGGCTGGACACAACATTACAACTCAAATAGAAGCTGCTATACGAGTAGCCTCTGTTCATATAGCCATTTTCTCTGCCACCTATGCGGAATCCAATTGGTGCCTCGATGAGCTCCTCCTCATGGTGGAGTCTAAAGCTATTATTATTCCCGTCTTCTATA
>JASDQU010100952.1:45374-56753 GCA_032191745.1 Picea mariana | reverse complement strand
AGTCTATAAGTGTCAAGTTTGAGAGGATGGGTGAGGTGACTTAGCCAGATTCATTGGGTCATGCGATGACTTGACAATTACGATGACAATTCCAAAGTTTGGACACTTGCAGGAGGAGAAAGGAGTTTTCATTCTAGGAGATGGATGGAGTCAGTAGATAAGTCGACCAAGAATTATTGACAATCAACCTGAATGGAAAAAACGTAAACCACGTGACTTGGGTGGTGTTTTCTTTCCTTTCGTATGGGACATTAAATGAGGCAGAGTGCACATTGGTGACTTGCGTATGATTGTGCGATGACTCAAAAATCCAGGAGGGTCATTGGCTGGAGTTGACAAAAGTATTGGTGAAAATGTGCCTAAGGCATGGAATTTATTTGAAGTGAATCATTCTACTTGGAGAAATTTGGACAGTTCGTTGGGATGTTTGAGGAGTGTAGGCATGTTGGCCACACTCATCACAGATGTTGAGTTGTGAAGAGGTGACTTGAAGAATGGATGCGAGTTGAGGACTTGCCTTGGTTTGGAGGATTGTGTGGACAGATAGTGTTGGGTATGTGTTATATTCTTTGCACGAGTGCAGGGGGAGACATGCCCTCGATTTTTTTTTACCTCAGGAAAAGTGTCACATTTTTGCGTCATTTTTCATGTTGCCTCGATTTTCATGTCCATTGTTGGGCGGTTTTCGGCACATGGTTTTTTGTTGATGGTTTTCTATTTCCAATTAAGGAATTAGGGTTGTTGACTAATATAGGTCATTGGGTTAGGGTTTTGGATGCTGATGGATCCTATATGTATATTGTATTGTAAACAATGTATTATGATTAATGAATATAAAATATGTTGGTTTTCCTGGTTTGGGTTTCCAGGGGAAAAATATCTGTGTAATGTTTGTATTTTCCATTGTATCTTTTATGTTATTTTGTACAAGGTTAAAATCTACATTTGGTATCAGAGCTTTGTTGGCTTTAGGGGTGATCTGGCTTTTATGAGCAGAACGAGATGACTACAGATTATTACCATATGCTTAACACAGAATAATAGAGATACAATAAAACTGGTTTTCTATTCAATAAGGAAATAAGCTGAAACTGTAAAATGCAGCGGAAAACAAGCTTGCTAGAATGGTGGCGGCTTATCTCTGAGAAGAGATGTGACCAATCCACTCATTTGAAAGAAGATCATTACAATGAGGCTCTCAAGTTTTTTTTACAATAAAAAGGAGTTTCAAAAACCCTAAACATCCAAAAACCTAACCCTAGGAGATGAAGCGCCAAAAGTCATGTGCGCCCTGTTTGGGTAAGTCGGTACATCAACTTCCTGGGGTCGTAACTTTTGCATACGATCTCCATTTTAGGCGTATGATATCCCATTGGAAAGATATATTTGAGGAATACAACAGTTGCACATACCCCAAGAAACGTCATTTAGGGCCTCAAAACGGCTCTGGAAGTTCAGGACCCGAAAACTGTTAAAAATAATAAATTATCAAAATTGCTAGAAGGCTGTTTTGAGCCAACTGGAAAAGGTGGGTGGCCACCGATATCCACCAGGATCAATCCTCCCTCCTTAGGAAGAAATGGAATCCATTGCATTGATTTCCCCCATCAAATGAGGAAATTTTTGCTGAATTTGGTCCCGGGTGAGCCACTTGCCTTGGTGTAGGAGCTGCCCTGCTTTGACGACTTGATAAAGCTGGATCCTTTGTTTTCGAGTGCCCTTGGTATGTGTGTCCACAATCTGATCACTGGATGCCTGTTGTATGCAGTCAGGGTTGAGCTCTGTTGGTGTCAGTTGTTCTGCTACATCCGAGGTGTCCAATAATGGTGGGAAATAAGGCCGAAGGAGGTCCACGTTGAACATTGGGTGCAGACCAAGGAAAGGAGGAATGTTGAGCTCAAAAGAATTATTCCCCATGGCCTTGGTGATGGTGTACGGCCCATAACGGAGTGGGAGAAGCTTTCGATGGGGTCTTGTAAGTCATTCTTTCTGCAAGTTCAACCAAACTTTGTCGCCCACTTGAAACTTATGTGGAACCTGATGTTGATCATGGCACTGCTTGTACTTGTCATTGGACTTCTGTAGGATATCTTGAACCTGTTGGTGGATGTGTTGGATCCTCTCAATGAACCAAGTGGATTTTTCATCTTTAGTTGGAGTAGGAGAGGAGTCGATCAAGGTGACCGCAAGGGGAAATGCAACATCTATGGGATCCAATGGTTGAAATCCCAACCCCACCTGAAAGGGGCTGTGGCCAGTTGAGCTATACAGGGATTAGTTGTAGCTATGTTGGACATAGGGAAGACTCTCATCCCATGTGCGAGGGTGCTTGGAATTATACATACGCAGGATATGCACGATCATTCGATTTACGACCTCGTTTTGGACATCTATCTGGGGTGGAAGGCCGTGGATTTGGTGAGCTTGGTGTCCAGAAGTGACCAGAGGATCGACCAAAATGTGCTGAGAAATTGACTGTCTCAATCTGAGACAATGGTTTGTGGGATTCCAAAATGTACCCAGACTCGTTCAAAGAAGAGCTTGGCAGTGGCTTCTACTGTGCTTCTCCTCTTGCAGGCAACCATAATCACCATCTTAGAAAAGCGATCAACAACCAAAAAAACACAGTCATTTCCCCTCTTGGTGGACGGGAGGCCCGACATGTAGTCCATTGAGATGGATTCCCATGGCTTGTCAGGAGTCGGAAGAGGGGTGTACAAGCCTTGTTTCTTAGTGGTTGGTTTTGCAATAGTGTAGGCAGTGCAAGACCTGATATACTTGCTGACCTCCTATCGAAGTTTCGACCAGTAGAAATGTTTTTGTAGCATTGCCATTGTCTTTTCGACACTGAAGTGTCCTGCCACCCGACTGTAGTGGGATTCCCAGATCATATTCACTCACTCGCTCGCTTGATGGAACACAGATATGACCCATATGACACAAAAACCCATCTTGAAGATGGAATTTATCGACCACTGCCTTTGCACCCAACATTTGGTAGGTGGTGGTGAAGTCTGGGTCTGTCTCATAGAGTTGGGGCCATCCAGAGGTCTCATGGCAGTAAGAGTCTAGCACTGTGGTGAGTGCCGCGACTGGTGGTCTGCTGAGGCAATCAATGATGCAGTTGGTGCTTCCTATTTTATACTTGATGTTGAGGTGGAATTACTGCAAGTATGTGGACCACTTTTGATGGCGTTCATTCTGCAATTTTCCTTGTGTCTGCATGAACTACAGTGGCTTATGATCAGTGTGGATGATTGTCTCCCTCCTAAGAATGTAATATCTCCACTGGAGGCAAGCTTGCACAATGGAGTACATTTCTTTGTCGTAAGTAGGGTACTTACGGACAACATCTGATAGTGTCTCACTATGATAGGCCACAGGGTGGTTGTGCTACATGAGAATGACACCCACAACATAGTCTGAAGCATCAGTCTCAATCTCAAAGGGTTGCTGCAAGTCTGGTAGTGAAAGTACTGGGGCTGAGCACAAGCGCTGCTTCAAATCATTGAACGCTTGTTGTTGGGGCTGGCCCCATGTAAATTTCTCCTTACCACCACCCCTGGTTATTTGGTCGAGGGTCCATGCAATATGGGAGAATCCCAACACAAACCTGCGGTAGAAATTGGCAAGGCCCAAGAAGCTCCGAAGCTTAGTGAGTGTGGTTGGGGCTGGCCAGTGATGAATGAATTGGATCTTGGCTGGATCCACATGTATGCCATGTTGATCAATGATGTAGCCTAGGTAATGGACCCTGTCCATGCCGAAGGAGCATTTTTCCAAGGTGGCATATAGCTTGTGCTGCCGCAGGGTGTGCAAAACCTGCTGAATATGTTGCAAGTGTTCACCCCAAGTCTTGCTGTAAATAAGAATGTCATCTAGATACACCACTACAAAAGTATTGGTGAATGGTCGCAGGATATCATCCATCACCCTCATGAAAGTGGCTGGAGCATTTGTCAGACCAAAGGGCATGACCAACCATTCAAAAAGGCCTTCCTTTGACTTGAAGGTGGTCTTCCATACATCTGTCTGTTCTATCGATACCTGGTGGTAGCCAGAATTTAGATCAATCTTACTGAAGTATTTCCCCCCATGAGTTTATCAAGGAGGTTGTCGATTCGGGGAATCGGGTATCGGTTTCTGACTGTGATTTTATTCAGAGCCCAGTAATCAATGCAAATTCGCCAGGTTCCATCTTTCTTCTGTACTAGCACGATTGGGCTCCTGCAAGGTGATGAGTTGGGACGGATGTGCCCCTTGTGGAGCAATTCTTGGATCTGTCGCTTGATCTCCTCATTATCTAACAGAGAGCGGTGATAGACTAGCCCATTGGGCAACGATGCATCGAGGGTCAGATCGATGGGGTGTTTGACCTGACAGTGCAGAGGTACCGTGGTAGGTGAGGAGACGATATCCGAGTATTCTCCCATGACCTTATCTACTTGCTTCTACTGTGTGGAGAGGTCGGCCGCAAGGACCCTGGATGTGGCTGTGATTTTTCGCTCATTCTGAGAGCGAATCACAAAGAAGAAAAACTTCCCCGTCTGAGAGATGACCTTCCTGCATTGCTTAGCAGAGATCAAGGAAATATCACTAGGTGGGACAACCTCGGGTATCCTGTACAATTTCCTGTTCAAAGTAATAATAACACTACGAGGCCTAGACTCATATACATCATGACGTTTCCATAAATAAGGTTGGCCCAAAATAACATTACAAACTTCGAGAGGAGAAACATCACACAATACGTTGTCTTTGAAGGGCTTGATGTCGTACAACAGTTGACACTGTTGGCTAACATAGAGATTGCTTCTTTAGCAGAGCCATAAAATGGTGTAGAGTTGTGGGTGCAGCGTTGTCGGCAGGGCCAGCCTCTTGATGACCTCTGTTGAGATGAGGTTCTTCTGGCTACCACTATCAATGATGAAGTGCAATGGGGTTCCTTTTACCCACATCTATGAATGGAATAGGTGCTCTCCTTCTTCTGGCTCATCTGGTTCACCATGCTGGAGCTTGGTGGTAGCAACAATGGCACTGGGTTCCAAGTCAATGATCCGTCTTCCCCTTTCTGGTTCTAACTCAGAGTCAGAACCCGCATCTGATTCAGAAGCTTTCACTTCATCCACCAGCATCTTCTTTGAGCGGCAGTCAACAATGTTATGCCAAGGGCTCTTATGGAAGTTGCACCACTTCCCAGTATCTTTCTTTGTCTTTTCGGTGTCCTTCTTTTCTTGCGACTTGAACTGGTTGTCTTGATACTGTCCATCTTTGCTTTGTCCTTTGTTCTGTGGGTTGGGGTCACCCTTTCCTGGATTTTGTTGTGAGGGGTTCCCCGACCCAAATTGTCACGTCTTTTGTTTGAGCTTCTGCTTGATTTTGACAACATATCGGTAGGTCGCGCCCAAGGATGAGATGTCTAGAAATTCCATTTCAGTCTGGATGTATATATGCAGATCACCGCGATACTTGAGCACTATATGTCACTCCGAATCTTTGATACCCAACTTGGTGCGCAAGGTATGGAAGATATTTGTGAAATCTGGCACTACTTGGTCTCTTTCTTGCTGTAGTATGGTCCATATGGTATACAAGTCGTCATAACTTCCAACAGGGTAGTATTGTTCCTTAATAGCATCCTTGAAGGATTCCCAGGTGGCCGTGACTGTAAATAATGAGGCTTCCTCTATTTCCTTTTTCTCACATAAAGTTTCCCACCAATCTTTGACACGGGGAACG
The DNA here is from genome assembly GCA_032191745.1 of Picea mariana. Taxonomy (NCBI): domain Eukaryota; kingdom Viridiplantae; phylum Streptophyta; class Pinopsida; order Pinales; family Pinaceae; genus Picea; species Picea mariana. The sequence continues at coordinate 51,014 of JASDQU010100952.1, read as the reverse complement.
ACTTTGAGGAGTGCAAAAGTAATCTTTTCTCTATTTGAAAAGTTATGGACAAAAAAATACCCTTGTAGTAGATTCAATCACTTGTCTACAACATATGCGTCTATCTGACCTTCAAATATAGGAATATTGAAGTTTATTTGTACCTTGAAGGGTGTGGTGCCTCCGCTCGAAGAAGATGCATCGCCTGTTGGTAGCCGCCGAAGGATTTGCGCAAAATTATCCATCACCTCATTCCTCTGTTGCATGAGGGATTCCTCAATCAACAGTTTTAAAGGATCTCCTATCTCGTCATATTTCTTTTCTCTTTCCATGAGAGGTCGCTTGGGTGTGCGAGATATTTTGTCCTCAAGAGAAGCAAGCTCAAGACCCAACTCTTTGTACTCCGACCTCGTTGGGGACATGCATTAAGATGACAAGGAGCAGACTTCTCTGATACCACTGATCTGGATTTTATGAGTAGAAAGAAATGACTATAGATTATTACCAGATGCTTAACACAGAATAATAGAGATACAATAAAACTGGTTTTCTATTCAATAAGGAAATAAGCTGAAACTGTAAAATGCAGCAGAAAACAAGGTCGCTGGAATGGTGGTGGCTTATCTCTGAGAAGAGATGTGACCGCTGTGCTCATTCACAAGAAGATCATTACAATGAGGCTCTCAAGGCCTTTTTACAATAAAAAGGAGTTTCAAAAACCCTAAACATCCAAAAACCTAACCCTAGGAGTTGAAGCGCCAAAAGTCATGTGGGCCCCGCTTGGGTAAGTCAATACATCAACTTCCCAGGGTCGTAACTTTTGCATATGATCTCCGTTTTAGGCGTATGATAGCCCATTGGAAAGATATATCCGAGGAATACAATAGTTGCACAAAATTTCATGATGAAAATTTTCAACCGCAACATACCCCAAAAAACGTCATTTAGGGCCTCAAAATGGCTCTGGAAGTTCAGGACTCGAAAACTGCTAAAAATAGTAAATTATCAAAATGGATAGAAAGTTGTTTTGAGCCAGCTAGAAAAGGTGGGTGGCCACCGATATTCACTCGAATAAATCCTCCCTCCTTAGGAATAAATGGTCTCCATTTCATTGAGTTCCCCCATCAGATGAGGAAATTTTTGCTGAATTTGGCCCCGGGTGAGCCACTTGCCTTGGTGTAGGAGCTTCTCTACTTTGACGACTCGATGAAGATGGATCCTTTTTTGTCGAGTTCCCTTGGTATGTTTGTTCATAATATGATCACTGGATTACTGTTGTATGCATTCGAGGTTGAGCTTTGTTGGTGTCAGTTGTTCTGCTATGTCCGAGGTGTCCAATAATTATGGGAAATAAGGCCGAAGGAGGTCCATGTTGAACACTGGGTGCAGGCTAAGGAAAGGAGGAATGTTGAGCTCAAAATAATTATTCCCCATGGCCTTGGTGATGGTGTACGACCCATAACAGAGTGGACAAAGCTTCTGATGGGGTCCTGTAAGTCGTTCTTTCTGCAAGTACAACCAAACTTTGTCGCCGACATAAAACTTATGTGGAACTCGATGTTGATCATGGCGCTACTTGTACTTGTCATTGGACTTCTGTAGGATATCCTGAACCTATTGGTGGATGTGTTGGATCCTCTCAATGAACCAGGTGGCTTTGTCAGCCTCAGTTGGATTAAAATTTTAGATGAAGATAAGTGTATCAATTTACTGTGTTCTTTACCAGACTCGTGGGATAGTATTGTTATGGCCATAGGTAGCAATACAACTACCTTGAAGTTTGATGAAGTGGTCTCATCCTTTTTTTCGGAGGAGATGAGACGAAAGAATATGGAAGGACAGAGGACAGACACATTATTTGCAAGAGGATGCTCCCAGGAAAGAAATAGATCTAGGTTCTCAAGGGGGATATCTAAGTCTAAGGGTATATCCAAGTCTCCCAGAAATTTTGAAAATGTATGTTGGAGATGTGGAAAAGAAGGGCATTACAAGAAGCAGTGTAGATCCAAAGTTGAGAGAAAGAAGGTATTTGAAGAATCTCCTTCTACAGAAGAAAATACCTCCAAGGAAGGAGGGGATGTGTACTTGGATTCTTCAAGAACACATGCAGATCATGAGGCATGGTTGGTTGAATAAGGTGCATCCTTTCATATGACTCCCCACAGGGAGTGGTTTTGTGAATATGAAAGGTATGATGGAGGTAATGTTTTCCTAGGTGATGACTCGACAACCAAAATCATAGGTCGAGGAAAATTCAAGTTGAGGCTCATAGATGGAAGGATTAGAACACTACCTGGTGTTCTGCACACCCCAGGATTGGTGAGAAATTTGATTTATGTAAGAAAAATGGACAATGCAGGGGTAAAAACAATATTTGAAAAGGAAACCTGTAAGATGGTTCGAGGAGAAATGGTGTTGTTGAAGGGAGTTCGGTTTGGAACTCTATATAAGATGCAAGGAAGCATTATTAGTGATGGGTGTAATAGTTCCATTGTTCCTGATATTGGAGTTGAAGAAGAAAGAACTCCTACAGTCTCTAGAGAAAAAGTCATGTTGTGGCATCAAAGACTGGGGCATATCGAAGAGAAGGGTCTTCGACTACTACATGGTAAAGGTATGGTTGAAGGTATGTCTAACTGCTCTATGGATTTTGATTTATGTGAACATTGTGTATATGGGAAGTAGAATCAGGTAAGATTCCCCTCTGGTGCAACACAGGAAGAATGAATTTTACATCTAGTTCACAGTGATGTTTTTGGACCTGTGTCGGTCATATCATTGGGAAAATCTGTGTACTATGTCTCATTTATAGATGAATTATCGAGGAATACTTGGATATATTTCCTCAGGAAGAAATATGAAGTCTTTGGAAGGTTTAAATAGTTTAAGGATATTGTTGAGAATCAAACAGAGAAAATAATTAAGGTGTTGAGGACAGATAATGGCGAAGAGTTCTGCGAGAATGAATTTGAATAATTCTGTAAGAAGTGCGATATAGAAAGGCAGAAGACTACTCCATATACACCTCAGCAGAATGGAGTTGTAGAAAGGATGAACAGAAAGTTGATGAATAAAGCAAGGTGCATGCTCAGTGTTGTCGAGTTAGGGCAACAATTTTGGGCAAAGACAATGGGTACTGCATGTTACTTGGTCAACATATCACTGCCATCAACGCTAGATGGAAAGACTCCATAAGAGGTATGGACTGGTAAGAAACATTCTCTCACACATCTCAAGGTATTTGGTTGTGATGCATATGTTCTTGTTCCAAAGAAAAACATGAGTAAGCTAGATAAGAAGGCTGAAAAGTGTATCTTTATTGGATATAAAGATGGTCTCAAAGGCTATAAGCTTTGGAACCCAGAAACTAAGAAGGTAGTGTATAGCCCAGACGTGGTATTTAGACAAATTAAGGATGTTGTTAAACAGGAAGTCCTACCAAGTAAGGAAGAACCAGAGAAAATATAGTTTGATTTAAAGGAGGATGAATCATACTCTATAGAAGATTAGGAATCAGAAGAAGAATATCCTCATACTCCAGTATTGAGGAGATTGGTTCGAGAAAGAAGGCTACCAAAAATGTATACTCCATCTGATTTTCGTTCAAATTTTTCTTTGTATATTACTGATGATGATCCTATAACTGTCAAGGAGGCAGTGGATTCAGAGGATGGAAGTCTCTAGAAAAATGTCATGGATGAAGAAATGGAAGCCTTGGATAAGAATGAGACTTGGGATCTAGTGGACTTGTCGACTGGAATAAATCCCATTGGCAACAAATGGGTATTTAAAAATAAGTTGAATGAAGAAGTAAAAGTAGAGAAATACAAAGCTTGGTTAGTAGCAAAGGCTTATTCCCAGGTTGAGGGAATTGATTTTGGTGAGATTTTTTCTCATGTTGCAAAGTTAACCTCTATAAGATTTATGTTATCTGTTGTTGTTGCATTTGATTTTGAAGTAGAACATATGGATGTGAAGACAACATTCCTACATGAGGATCTGGAAGAAGAAATCTATATGTGTAGATAGTTGCACAAGTTGTAGATGATTTTAGTGTGAGTTGGAAACTTGGGGTTTCCACTTTTGCAGAATTTGGGGTTTCCAATAGACTTAGTTGTGACGGGGACACAAGTTTGGGAAGAGACTTGAATATATCACATTTTGTGGATGTTTTTGGGGACAAAAATGACTTGAGGTGGGGGAGGATATAAGGTCTTCATCTAGAAGGGCATGGAGACCCTCACCCAAGTCCTCAAGGATATGGAACTTGGGGTTTCTCTGGCACCCAAGTGTTTCACTAGTTGGGAAAGCGAGCATCTTAGGCATTTGAATGTGCCAAGGGGATTTTCCAAGTATGAAGTGACAAAGAGATTGGGGCACGTCGACATGAGGAGCGCACCAATTTTGGGGCACACCGGTCCCAAGGTTCATGATGATTGACGAGCGTATGGGTTTGTTTGGGAGACTAGGTCCACGAAGGGGTGTGATGATTCATTTGGGCAACCGAGTCCATGAAGGGTCACGATGATTCATTTGGACACATGGGTTTGTGAAGGGGCATGACACCCCAAAAGGACGTGATAGTTCACAATGGTGACCTTTGGAGTACTTATAAGAGAAAAAGAGAACACAACCAAGAAAGGAATATTTGGAAGACAAGGAGAGAAATATCAACTTTGTGATTCTAAGGAAGACTCAGGTGAAGAGGGGTGAGCTTCGTCAAGGAGCCAAGTTGTTCCACATGGGAGGAATTGTGCTTCCTTGAGGTGACTCGATGTACATAGTTGGAGTGATCTTATTTTTGGCTAAGTTTGGGGGAAATCTTGTCACAGGTCTAAGAAGGCATGCTAGGAGAAAAAACTGTAGGTTTGTGTGAGGCCTTGTGATAGAGAAGAGATGTAAAGTCTTTGGTTGAGGGAATGTCTGAGGTGCACCACATAAGTTTTTAGAGATAGTTGCAACAAAGAGTATTGGTGTGACAAATCTATGTATGCATGTCTTAGTGAGGTGAGGTGAGTTGTGTGACTCTACCTAATTGTAAACCGAGCTAGTAGTGCTCATATTGTAACTGTTTCAGAATAACAAAGACATATTCGGGTGTTAGGAATAGTTTGCGCCACCCACACTATATATGTGTTTCTTTTGTTTGTTTCACAAGTGTTCTGTTTGTTTCATGGATGTATGCTTATGTATGACTAAGTGTTAATTTGTTAACAATTGTCTAAGTATACAAGAGTTTCACTAGAGTAGGAGTGTGACTAGTTGATAGCCTAGAACAAAGTATGGGTATGCTCTAGGTGAAGAGGTGTAGTCCGGACGAAGTATCCTTGGTGTTGTAAAGAAGCCAAGTGAGAATGTTTTTGGTGTTGTAAAGCCTAGAGAGGTGCATGATCGCAAGATTTGGATAGGTACATTGTGGGGATGTGACAGGGAGAAACATGAGACAACAACATGTTGAAAAGATAATATGTAGCCCAACACCATGAGTCCCCCCAATAGCTAAGTGAGTGTTACATGTTCATATAATGCATGGAAACTATATATAAACCTACGTGTGTTCTTCGATGCAATTAATCAACCACTCTTTGATTGGATTAATATATATATACCATTGATTTGATTTTATCAAAATGTAAGTGAACTCATCTTGTATTCTTGAAT
>JASDQU010100952.1:8047-32600 GCA_032191745.1 Picea mariana | reverse complement strand
TGGGTAGTTAGATATAATAAATATAAGAGAACTTCTTAGAAGTTTCTACTTCTAGAAGATTCCTCCTCTAGAATGTTCTTAGGTGATGGTAGCACTATATAAAGGGGTTCAAACAATGTAATGAGATTCCTCCTCTAGAATGTTCTTAGGTGATGGTAACACTATATAAATGTGTTAAAGAAATGTAATGGGATATGAAGAGAAGTATTGTATTTGGACCAGTAGCTCAATAGGAGGAAACCCCCTCGAAGAGGCAAGTGAACAGGAGAGGATCTCTTCCATAATAGGATCCATTGTATGGTGTTGCCCTACCCTAAGGGTTTAATAGTAATAAAAGAGATTTTTCATATTGTTCTTCTATATCTATTGTGGTGCTTTTGTATTTAGTTGTTTGGTACATTTTATTTTGAGAGTTATCTTCAGATCTATTAAAGTACTTAACAATTGGTATTCGAGCACTTTCCTTGGCCAAAGAAGGGAATAAATTTTGGCTCTTTTGCAGAAATTTTCTAGGGAAGAAAAAGAGGGCGACACACTTAAGGTTCAGATATGAAGCTTTACAAGATGAATTTGTCAAAAAAAATTGGGTATTTGAATTCCTGTTGTAAACATGCCCAATTTAAAAAAAAAACATCAGCCAAAATGGAGTCCAGGAAGTAAATTTATGAGCAGTTTAAATTCAACATTTTTTCAGGGCTTTTTCAGAAAAGCCACGATTTTCTGTTTTAATTTATTGTTCTATTTTTTGGGTTTTTTCGTGACGGCTGCAGAACTGCAGAGTTCATAACTTTTCATAGAGTGCTCACATGGATATTTCCTCTCAAACCCTCAAAGAAATTCTACAAATTACTGAAACATTCAAATCCCAATTGTATGACACATGGAATGACACATTGGATGACTTTGTAGATGGTCTCACAGATGGCCTCAATGATAGTTTTCGTAGTATTCAAGATTCATTGGATAACATGCATGAGATATTTCTTATGGAGAACATCAGGGATGAATATAATCAAGAAATATATGCTTGGTATGATTTTGAGGCCGATTGTGATGATTTGTATATGGATAGTTGTCATTTCTGGGATGACACCCACTTCCATCTTTTATTTGATGACTCTACTCCACCTTCTGTAGAGAACATCAATGTGACACATCATGATCTAGTTATGATTACCAACGTCCAACCTGCATATTCTACAATGGTATTGTTCCTTCCATATTTAGCTTTGATCCTCTCCCACAATGTGGATGGATATAATTCTTATTTGGATCCACATGATAGGTGTTAGTATTGGGAGCATCATTTTTTTTTTTTTTTAAGTAAAAAAGGATAGAACCTGTCATATTATCAGTATCAAGTTACAATGACTATTTATGATGCCAGTTGTCCCACCTAAATAGGAAACCAAGATAGCTGGGCATCCTATGCCATTTGTTTTCCAGCAAACAAAACTATCAGAGTACCATCCTGCCCGAAGGAAACTAGGACGTCTAGCCATTAAGTTTAAACTGTATGCCAAAAAACTAGTTGCAAAATAGCTAAGATCTAACTGGGCGAAAGCCTGGTTCAGAAACAGAAAAAAATTTCTAACCAAGAACATCATTGAACCTCTTATCTGGTCAGCTCGTCCTCGTCCCTGTGCTTTCGTCATCCTGCTAGAAATGCGTAAGCTTGCACGCACTTAGGGAATTGCCATTTAGGGAGAGTCCTGGAATGAGCAGCGAACAACATGTCGAGTCGATGGTCGATTCAGGTGATGTGAAAGATTTGGTCATCCAAAAGGCTCTGCATATCAAAGATTAGAGCTAGGTACCCTGAATTGGTGAAGGGGTGCTTGTCCTGCCAGTGGCCATCAATGGAGGCTGAAGGAATGGGCCCTGTTGCTCCCTCACTTGCATGTGTTGTGTAGTCGTGATGTGCCAGTCGGTTGGATAGCTGGGTCACCTCCTCCATAGGTGCACCGGGGGGTGAGTCTCTACTTCCTTTTGTGTAGGACGGGGTCTCTTCTTCAACATAGTAGGTGGTAAAATTCTCTGCTGGGCGATTTGCACTGGAACCAAGCAGTTTGCCCGAAGGCAGAATCTTGTCATCGGTGCCAAAATTAGTGGGTGGATTCCAATTGTCCAAGACTGTGAACAGAGGGAGCTTGGGATAGCTTTGCGTGGCGTCTTCCAGGGTGATCTCTTCCACATACTCCATTGGAGGCATTCATGGTTTCCTACGCCTTTGCAAGGATGCCATGGCTAACGCCTGCTCAAATTTCTTCTATCTCTGGTAGCGAGTTCGACTGTGTACCAAGCTGCACCCCTGCATGGATTACCTCATGCTCTGGGCATAGTGGAGACCTTGGAGATGACCAAGGTTCCTTGCGGGTGGAAGGCTCTTCTCTAGAGCTCCAGTGGGTCTGCAAACTGTTGCTCTGCTAAAATTAACTCTGCACTCGACGCTGCAATGGGTGAATGTCACTCAATGCTGTCAAGGCGGATGATAAGGAGGAGGAAAATAGTGACTGCCATGGCCATTAAGTCTTGCTTCCTAGTGCGCTAGTGCACTGTACCGATCACTTGCACAAAGGGGCTCATCGCCTGGATTTTGCTGCACGGATTCATGCTTGGTTAATTGCTGAGGGGATAGTTGCCGGTGGATGTATTAATGGTGCATCCCGGCGTTGTCCTGCGTGGCTCTGCTCTGTAACGTGGCACCCCATCCGGGGGTTGTAGATCTTTGGTGGCTAAGGTTTGGCACCGATTTGAGATGTCTGAGCCTTCCGAGATGTGGGCCTCCCAACAGAAGTGTTCGATTTCCATTTCGACTCCTTCATTTGCTAGGAAATCCGCTGTCTTGTTTGCATCTTGCTTCATGTAGGAGGGTATGATGCTGAGATTGGGTTGGAGGAGGCGGGTAAAGTCCTCTAGCAATCCAAAGAGTCACCAACTTGGTGAGATTTTTGAAGGATTGCCTCCATGGAGAATCTTGGTGATTAGCTTGATGACAATTTGAGAGTCCCCCTCCAAGATAATCTTGTGATGAGATTTGTCAATAGCTGTTTGGAGACCCCTCAATAATCCTGTTAACTCTGCCACATTGTTGGTTGTTTCCCCTAGGAAACCCGCAACGAGACATAGGATCTTGTCATTGAAATTTCTGAGTACTGCTCTATATCCCGTTGGTCCCAGGTTTCCTTGGGAAGCCCCATCAAAGTTTATCTTTATGAAATTTGCTGGTGGGGGGGACCAGGTGGTTGGACTAGTCTATTGCTGCTTTTGCGTCCTTGGTGCTAGTTGATTGATTAGAATGGGCTGCCAGCTTTGAAGAATGCACTGTTCCTCTGGGTTGCATTTAAGGTCCTCTTCTTTCCAGGATTTACTTCTGATAGTTTCCTTGATTAGTGAGCTTATTTTCTCCCAGGTGGTATCTGGCGTGGAAGCTTGGGAGTGGAAGATTCTTTTGTTCCGTTCCTTCCAGATTTGCTAGAGAATGAACCCTGGTAGAAGCTGCCAGATGTGATTTAGAAGGGGATTATTGTAAGTGATAGAGTCCCAGTTCTCGATTGTGTCATTGATGCTACTTCGATGTTGGCTGGATTTGCGCTCCTTGGTCCCAAATTTCACTGGAGGTTCCTGATGGCTCTGATAACCTATTTAGGACCAGCAAGGGCGGTGAAGAGGTAAGTAGGTAGGGCTTGCAAGACGGACTTGAGGAGGACTAGCCTAGAAGCGATGTTGAGGGGTTTGAAGGTCCAATTGCTTAGCCTGTTAGAGATGGAAAGGAGAAGGCTATCCCAGGAAATGGATTTGGAAGCCGCACCCATGAGGGGAATGCCTAAATAGTTGGATGGAAGGGAGCTCTTGGGTATTCCTAAAAGTCTGGAAATGTGAATCTGAATAGAAGACGGTGTGTTAAAAAAGTAGAGTTTAGATTTGTCTAAGTTGAGAGACATGCCTGAGGCTTCAGTGAAGTCAGAGAGGATAGAGTTGAGCTGGTTAGCCTCCCAGACCGTTGGGGAGTTCAGAAGGAGGGTGTCATCAACAAATTGACTGTGAGAGGGCGCTGACTAAATGTTGTGCAGGGGCAGGCCTTTGAGAGAGCTGTCTATGACTGCTGCCTTGATGTAACGTCCCAGGCCTTCCGCCATAAGTACAAACAAGAAGGGTGAGAGGGGGTCCCCTTGCCTGATACCCCTGGACGGTGAAAAAGGCCTGGATAGAACCCCATTCACTAGGATGTAGAATAAGGCTGAGGAGATGAGATTTAGGATCCAGCTCACCCAACATTGATCGAATCCAAAAGATTCTAAGACAGCCTGAAGGTACTGCCAGCTAGCCCTGTCGAAATATTTTGAAAGGTCAAGTTTGATTAGCATACCTGGGGTCCTTGAAGTCTTGAGGGAGTGGATGACCTTATGAGCCAGGATGACGCTGTCCATGATTTGTCTTCCTTCTACGTACCCTTCTTGTTCCTTGGAGATGACATGTGTCAATATAGGTTTGAGTCGATTGGCCACCACCTTCATTACGATTTTGTAGATAACATTGCATAGGGCAATGGGTCTGAACTTTTTAGGGTTTGTGACCCGTTCTTCTTTCGGAATGAGGGTGAGGAAGGTGGCGTTGAGAGCTGGTAGGACTAGGCTTGATGCTCTCGATTCCTCTACTACCTCCCATACTTCTTTCCTGACCAGGTCCCAACAGTGGTGGAAAAAATTAGTGGTGAACCCATCCAGGCTGGGGGCTTTTCCTAGAGGCATAGCTTTTACTGCTTGATCCACTTCCTCTTGGGTGATGGGCCACGTTAGAGTGGCATTTTGCTCTGAGGTTACCAACGAGGGTATGTGTCTGGTGACTCTTTGGATGGCTGCCATTCTATCCTCCTTGGTTTCCGTTAGAAGGTCCTGGTAGTAGTTAATCAACTCAGCCTCAATTTGAGAGTGTTCTCTGACTGGGTTTCCCTGGCTGTCCTCTAAGTGGGTGATTCTGTTGACGTGGCGACGATGCACCATAACTCCGTGGAAGAATTTTGTGTTATTTTCCCCTTCCTCGAGTCATTGTACTCTGGATTTTTGTTTCCATAGAACTTCCTCTTGCTTCCTTCTCTCTTCTAATTTCTCTTGGAGCTTCGCCTCCTCTCTCATTAGTTAAGTAGTCCGGGATCCTGAAATGAAAGTTTTTTGTATCTCCACCAACTTGCTCTCTATGTTCTGTATGCTTTGGAGTATGATTCCAAAGTTGTTCTTATTCCAATGTTTCAGCAGCTGCTTAAATTTTTTGAGGCACTGCTAGAATTTATACATGCTGGTGCCGTGATATATTTCCACCTATGCCCACCAGGATTTTGCTAGCTGATGGAAATCCGGGTGTGAGAGCCAGAATTTTTCAAAGTGGAAGGGCTTGTACTTCGGTGTTTCTCCTGTGTCTAAATAAAGAGCAAGAGGCCAGTGGTCTAAGATGGATTTTGGAAGAATAAGGCTTTCCAGATAAGATCCTACCTCCATTAGTTCCTCAGTTACCAAGAAGCGGTCCAGGCGACAAACACTGTGTTGGTTTCCTGATCTGCGATTGGACCAGGTGAAGGTGCCATTGCTATTTTCTATATCTACTAACTTTAGATGATCAATGAGAGTTTTGAACTTACCATTGTCTTGCTCGAGTTTCTTGGTGCCTCCTGTCTTTTCCTCCAACGACAGGATCATATTGAAGTCGCCTCCTAAGATCCAGTTTTGTGTTGTCACCAGAGTCATGATTAGTTCGAGCCGCTCCATGAGTTTGTCTTTGTACTGTTGGCTATGGGGGCTATAGACATTAGTGATGGCTCCTTCCTGATTCGAGCCCATGACCTCGAAGTGAGCCGTTATTGTACCTACAGTTGAAAAGGGTTTGCTAATAGTGATGTTGGATGTATTCTAGAGGATAGCAAGACCTCCTGAGGCTCCTGTGGAGTCTGTTGATATGGAGTTTCATCCTCTCCAGATACGTTGGAAAATGGTTTCAGCTTCTATTCTGGCGCATTTGGTTTCCTGTAACATTAGAATGTCTGGGTTTTCTGCCTTGATACAATCTCGGAGGATCCTTTGTTTGGATCTACCATTGAGTCCTCTAATGTTCCAAGTGATGATCTTCATCATTAAGAGGGTGGTGTTGGGTGGAGGTATCCCTCTGAAAGCTTTTGGATCTGTCCTGAGTTTATCATGAGGTTGCTCGCCCCCTTGATAAGTTGTTGCGCCATTTTCTGCCCTCTTCTTTTGTTCTCACGGAGGATTCTTTTCGAGCCCAAACTCGTGTCTGTGGCTATGCCTAGGTGTGCTGTGGATCCTGCTGAGGAGTTGAGAAATACTTTATGTACCTTGCGTAGTTGTTCTTTAGGAAGGGTCTGCAGATCCTTTTGATTCAGGGCCTCCTCGAGATTTTCTAGATCTATGCCCGCTAGATCTCTGTCGTCTAACTGCATTGGGGTGTCCCCATCCCTGTCTCCTCTTTCTTCTGTGTAGGTTTCACGACTTTGGGGAGGGGGAGGAGGATTTGGGATGTCCCCATGGGCCTGTTGCGATTCCTTGTGTGGATCTTGGATTTCCTCATCTTCTAGCAACTGGTTCAGAATCTCATAAGAATTTTTGGTTGTGATATTTTTTCTGGGATCTGGGATCTGCCTCCTTGGATGGTTTCTCTTCTTTGCCGCAACTGTGGTGAAGCCATCTTTCTGTGTGGTGTCATTTGCTTTGGTGGTTGGTTTGATCAGGGGGCAATCTCTGAAGAGGTGGCCATGCTCATGACATCTCCTATAACGAAAGGGAATGTGTTCATAATCTAGAGTTTGTTTCCAGTCCTCATCTTGGTATTTGAGAGTCACCGCTCCAGGTAGTGCCTTGGAAATGTTCACGTAGACACAGATCCTAGCATATGAAGTATATTTTCTCTGTCTTGTGGCCTCTGAAGCTTTGACATATTGGCCTAGAGTATTCCCTATGCCGATTAGAATCTCTTCCAGCCAAAACTCTTGCGGTAAGGAATATAGGCGGATCCATACAGGGGCCATGGTGAAGTCCTCCTTGTCTGGGCTAAATCTTTCAGTCCAGAAGCATAAGAATAGCCCTGCTGAGTTGTAGAAGTACGACCCATTCTCAAATATCCTGTCTCTATCTTTTGGATTGTACAGGATGATTGTGAAGAAGCCTTTGGAGCTAAGTTGGACCTCATAGTCCCCTTTGGGGTTCCACCAGTGCTTGATCCATTTGTTAAGATCCCTCTCTGTTGGCCAGAGACCTAAGAACTTGCCAATGAGGGTGTGTTCTCTCATAAATTGGGTGTGTTCCCCTACTCTGGTAGAGATAATAAGGTATCTTGGTGTTTTCTCCATTTGTGGTATGCATTTACCTGGATCCCATCCTTGAGGTGCCTTTGGATGGGACGTTCCCGCTTCCGTCTCCATCTCTTTTGTGAGGCCTTGTTCTCTGGATAAAAGTTGTTTGCGTACCTGCAAGGGTGGCTCAAACGTGGGGTGTTTCGCTCTAGTGCCAGAGTGGTCATTGGCGGTGATATTGCGATATGAGGGGGGTTCCCCCCCCTCTCCTGTGCCCATTTCAACGTGTCAGTAGGAGTCAGTTGGCCTCTGCTGGTCACTAAGGATTCGCCGCGCCGGTGTTCTGCGACTAGTTTGCAACAGTCTGCGCCGATTTGAGGCTAGGGTTTCCTCATAGCTCTCCCGCATCCCCCGTCTCTGTTGGGAGAATCATTTTTAGTTGGTTATTGGGTGTCAATATATTTCGTGTGGGGTTCACATGAAAAATTGGACATGGGACCCTAGTTTACAATGGCAGTTGGACTAGTTCAACATGGTGGCTTCTATTTCTCAATGGGACCCTAGTTCTCTAGTCTACTTCAACACTATGGTCTACACTTATCCATGAGACCCTGGTATATGGTTGTACATCAAGCATTGAGGACAACACTTTCATAAGGGGGATGCAATGTAAGGTAGCTAGAGAAGTAGTGGGGGGCCCCAGAGGGTCCATAGTGACAATAGTGGAGGCCATTCAATGTAAGGTGGACTATGTCCACTATATTATTCAATAAGGCCCACTATGGTAGTTAAATATAATAAATGGGTAGTTAGATATAATAAATGTAAGATAACTTATTAGAAGGTTCTACTTCTAGATGATTTCTCCTCTAGAATGTTCTTAGGTGATGGTAGCATTATATAAATGGGTTCAAGCAACGTAATGGGACATGAAGAGAATTATTGTATTTGGAGATGAAGCTCATTAGGAGGAAGGCCCCTCGAAGAGGAAAGTGAACAGGAGAGGATCCCTTCCATAATAGGATTCACTGTATGGTGTTTCCCTACCTCAAGGGTTTGGTAATAATAAAGTGTGGTTTCTTCTATCTTTCTATGTGGATCTATTGTGTATTCAGTATTTGTGGTGATTATATTTGTAGATCTATTCAGGTTCATAACATCTAGTCATGCGCACCACTTGTCCTTATGCAGTTGTGAGTGTGATTATGACAAATGAGCTCTAGCGTCCTCTTATTTATAGTCCTCCAAGTGACCTAACTAGGTCGACTCCTACTTCTGGAGGATAATAATTTAATATAAATTATTATCTTTAGCTGACTTGTCTTCTAATGTTATTTCATAAAATTCTAGGGTTTCTCTTGCTTCCCAGAATATTCTAGACTCGTCAAAGGTTGCACGTAGAGTTTAGTACCTCCTACAACTACCATAGTATCAACACTATCTCCTATCTAGGGAGGTATGAAAGGAAATGGTCTTGATAAAAAACAAACCATTCAACCGGTAGCATCATCGTAGCCACACATGATATCTCATGATGAAATCACATGCACCATCATCACTATCTAACTAGATAGTCTCCATGAAAATCAAAACAATGTCATCCAATAGAACACAACTGTGTTTATTCATAGTAGTATACAACTACTATCCAATGGTAAACAACCACTCCCAATAGCACACTGCTACTAACCAGTGACACATAGTCACTACTAGTGGGACACATCCACTACAGTAGCATACAACTACTTTTCTAGAGACATACAGTCTCCACAACAATCACATCATCTAATATCAACCCGCATCAACAATGTCATGATAAAAAATGAGTCATATGGGCCATTCTTCCACTCACATATATGATATCTGGAAGAGCATATGCCCTCACAAATTTAAACATAATCCATGGGCTATCTAGACTATTCTTCTCAAGCATAGAAGAATAATTGTGCCTGATTTCTGAACCTAGACCATTCAACATAACTGGACCATTCTTTCAACAAAATTCACAGTGCAACCTGGAGAGAATGAGTATTCCCTAGGGAATGATTGTTCTTGATTGTTGAACTTGGACCATTCAACCTAATTGGGCCATTCTTCCAACACTAATCCTAGTGCAGCCTGGAGAGAATGAGTCTGCCCTAGGGAATGACTGTCTGGATCATTTCCTACGGAAATGACTATCCTGCACCAACCTCCTACATCAGACCATTCTTAGAAACTACTCACAATGGTGAACTTCGAAAGAATGACTTCCCAGAGAGGTGGACCATCCTGCTTCACCACTTCTCAGAGTGACTTCCAAGGAGAATAACAATCCTAGATTATTCCCCCACACTAGCCACAAGGGGAATCACTGTTTATGGTACATCAACAATCTAACAGACCATTTGTTTTATGAAAATGTTTGTCTGTTCTGAACCATTTTCCGAACTGGAAAATGATTTTCCGTAAAAAATCTTGGACCAGTTTCCGAATCGGAAAGTGACTGCCCAACTTGGACCATTTTCCAAATTGGAAAATGATTGGCCATATATCAATAACATATCAGTTCTCCCTCCCAACTTGGAAGTAATTACTTCCCTTTCCAACAAGGAAGTCATCTCCATGAGCCCCAACTTGTCCCTTAAGTACACAAACTTTTCATCTTGGAAAAAGGATTTACCAAAATATCTGCTATCTGCTAATCTGTGGAGATATACTGGAGAACCAATTATCCCCTCTGGAATATATCACAGAGAAAATAATACTTGATCTCAATGTTCTTTGACCTGTCATGGAACAACAGGTTCTATGAAAGCTTCACATAGCTCTAATTATCACAATATATCATGGTTGATTCTAGCACCTGATCAAACAATCCAGAAATTGGCTTATGGATCCACACTAATTCTATACAAGCATCACAAGCTGTAATATATTTTAATTCTGCAGTGCTGAGTGCAACATAATTTGTTTCCTGATAGCCCATGATATCATGGAAAATATCAAACTGAAACATATCCAAGAATTACTTCTTCTGTTATCTTCACTCCCTACCCAATCTGAATCGATAAATCCATGCAACTGTATATCACAAATCAAATGTTCCATGGAGACATTTCAAGGCATGCTTTTCAATTATTCAATTCTCATGGCTAGGTTCCACCTGGAAATATTTTCACAGTAAAGTAAATATCTAGCTAAGTATTCTCCAAATACATTAATGAGACATTCAATTTTTGATACATGGACGGGTCTACTGGATTAGAGTCTCTCAACTTCTTCAGATCTTTCATCATGGGATTTTGCCATGGATTTGCAATCTATTATCTCAAACTTCTGAAGAACCATTTCAATACACTTTCTTTGTCATAGGAAATTTTCACCATGCTTCTGCTATACATGAGAGGCTCTACACCAATTTGATTGAATCCATACAAGGTCTTCTTCCATCGGCATACATGGGTCTCCTTCTGGTATATCTCAAAACCTTGAGGTTTCTCTACATATGCTTCTTCCTCAATTTCTCTCTTGGGAAGAATAGTCTTTTACATCTAACTGATGTAAACTCCAATCCATGTATATTGCAAGAGATATAATGGCTCATATAGAGGTATATCTAGTTTATTGGAACAAGTTGTCATCATAGTCTTCTCCGTCCTTTTGGGAGAACCCTCTAGTTTTGAATCTCCCCTTGTATCTATCAATGCTTTCATTCATAAGTATTTTTCACAATTTCTCACATACATTGTTCTTCATCACAAATTCCTTCCATTCCTTCTGCTTGACTACTTCTAGTGGGTTCAAACCATGTTGGTAGTCTTATGATTCTCGGTATAATAACTGGTTCAATTGGTTGTTTTGGATTTTATTTATTTCTTGGAGTCTTCATGTTCTTACACATGTTCCTCTTCAACATTGGAGTCCATAGAATCTTCTATAGATTATATGTCCTTCCTTCTTGAAGGTTACAACTTCTTCCTTTCGTTATAGGAACATAAATGTAGATGGAAAACCAAGGGTACTCAAGGATTGTTTTTGAAGAAGACTTGTTCTAGAGTCTGGTTGAACATGTGCTGCTTAACATGGCTGCTACTTCCATGAAGAATATGGACATGTACTTCATAGTCTTCATAGTTTCTTTAATGGATCACATCATTGAGGATTAGATCCCTTCTTATCCTGGATTCATTCCTGAATGAGAAATATGCATGCTCTTCTTTTGGAATTTTGAAATTATCTCCCTCCATCTAAGAGAGTCCATTCTTTCATTTGCATCCTTATTGATTTCTGAAAAGTGTCACAAGTTTATTCTAGTTTCCTCTTGATTAATGAATTCTTTCTAGTCTGACTTCTTCTGGGTTTCTTCAAGTTTGATTCTGATTGTGGTCCATCTGGTAATTGTTACTTACATGAATTGGTACCAAAGGTTGTCAAAGTACTTCATCCTTTTCAGATACATTGTTTGACTAGTAGTCATTGTAATGGAAATTCTTATCTCATTATTCTCCATAGGTGTTGTTTCATTTACACTAACCATCTTATCTTCCAAGAAAAAGATACACATGATATGTATAGGAACTATGTAAACATGGTATGTACAAGGACTATGTTAAAGAAGAATATTGTTACCTTGACTAGAAGAAAAAGTTTGCTTCATCCTGCTTGAATTTCTTTGAGGGTTCCTTTTCTTTGGCAACTGTTGCTTCATATGTTTCCTTCCTTTTCTTTAACTCAGGACATTGGTTCTTGTAGTGACCATATTTTTGACAGTTGAAGCATTGCATTTTTGACATATATTTTTCTTAATTTGGTTTCTTCCTTAAGCCAAAATTATTCTTATTCCTGAATTTCTTGAACTTTTCTATGTAGGCTTGATCACCATCTTTCTTTTGGTATTTCTCTTTTGCGTTAATCCTTGATTCTTCTTGTGCACAACAAGTCCAAATTTCTTCAAATGTGGGATAATACATTCTTGTGTTCATGCTTGCAGCAAATGCATCCCATGTCTTGGGAAGGCCATTAAGTACGATATTTACTAGTTCCTTTTCTGAAATGATTTCCTCAATAGCTTGTAGTTGATATCTTAACTGAGAGATTCTTAAAAAGTATGATGTTATGGTGTCATCATCATTCATTTTCAGGTCATGGAGCTCATTCTTCAGACTCATTACTTGTCCAATATTTATGACTGAGAAGAGGTTAGTTAGGGCATCATACATCTTCTTAGATGATTCAAGATGAGAAATGTAGGGTATCAAATGGTCCTTTACAGATTCCACTATGATACTCATAGCATTGATGTCATTGTCCTTGAATTTCTCCATAACTGCAAAGTTATGAGGTTCCTTCTCTTTTCCTGCTTCAAAATGTGGTCCCATGATCTTCCCTTTCATGATATCCAACACTTTATTCTTGGAAAGGATGAGGTCAATCCTTATCTTCCATGCTATAATTTAGAATCCCATTCTAACTTTTTTTTTCTGACTTCATAGAGTAAGTCATGAATGCTTTGACTTGGTCAACTTTTGACTTTGACCACAAACTCAAACTTGATGCCTTGGCTTGCTGAGAGTACCAGGAAGTGCACTAGGATAGGGTGCACTAGGTTGACTAGGAATTATGTCAAGCGCTTCACTTAAGGTGCCTCAACATGAGGGTTAGGGTTTCATTGCTGCAAAAAAACTTTGACTCCAACTCGACAAATCCTCCCAATCTACCTTCCAGTGGTTAGACTGTTTGAAGATAGTTTTGGCCCATAAATTTTTAGAATAATAGGTGTGTTTGTTTCACTGTAGAGAATATCTGAATATTGTCACCCAACCATAGGCATAAATTCCACCCCTGAGCACCTTAACCTTGACAGACAAAATAATTCCAAAAGAAAACACTATAACCAATAGACAACCAAGGTAGTGTACCTCTCTCCAGAGCTAGTGTACTAGGTAAAATTTCCAAACCATAACCAAGGAGAAAGTCCAACCATAACTAAAAACCAAGTCACCATTGCAGCAACTGCAACTCTCCTCCATTCATGGACACCACTTGTCCTTATGCAGTTGTGAGTGTGAGTGTGACAAATGATCTCTAATACCCTCTTATTTATAGTCCTCCAAGTGACCTAAGTGGGATGACTTCTACTTCTGGAGAATAATAATTTAATATAAATTATTATCTTGAGCTGACTTGTCTTCTAAGGTTATTTCCTAACCTTCTAGGGTTTCTCTTGCTTCCCAGAATATTCTAGACTCGTCAAAGGTTACATGTAGAGGTTAATACCTCCCGCAACTACTATAATATAAACATGATGTTCCAACACCCCCCATCAACACACAACTCTGTAGATTAAGGAGGTGAAATTATTTCAACATGACATTCCCCCATAATTGCAGCTTCGTGAAGCCCAAGAATCATATGAAGCTTGATTAATCAAGGTTTATGTAAAGTATTAGTGAATATATAAGAAACTTGATCATTTGTTCTGCAATATTCAAGAGAGACAGGATTCATCTTACTGTGGGAAACATGATTTTCAGCAACTTGTTGTCTCAAATAGTGAGCATGGAGCTCAACATGATTCATATTACTGTGGGAAACAAGATTTTCAACAACCTGTATGGCACTTTGATTATCACAGTAAATAGCAGTCAAGGTCTGAACAGGAAAGCCAATTTCACCTAGAATTTGGCAGATCCAGACTGCCTCTGTCTTGCTTGAATGGTGCCACGATATTTTTCTTCTATTGTTGAAAACGAAACTACCTTTAGTTTCTTGCATGATTGTACCAACAATCCAGTCCTAAGATGAAAAACATAGCCAAAAGTGGACTTCCAATCATCAATGTCGCCAGCCTAGTCAGAGTTGGTGAAGCCGACCAATGAATCTGAACTGTGACAATACTTGATACCAAAATGAGTGGTACCCTTGAGATAGTAGACAATTCGTTTGACTACTTTCAATGGATTTTTTGGGGGTCATGCAAGAATTGATAAACCACACTAAGAACGAAGGAAATGTCAAGTCGATTATGAGTAAGATAAATAATAATGTCGACCAGTTGTTGATAAAGTGTAGCACCAAATTTGGGAGTTTGACAAGTTTTGTTGAGATTTACTCCAGATTGAAAAGGAGTAGCACAAGGCTTACAATCGACCATATTAAAACATTTCAAAATATCTATTACATATTTAGGTTGAAAAATGAAACAACCATGACATAGTGGTAATACTTGAAGACCCAAAAAATAATGCAGAGTACCAAGATCAGTCATGTCAAAGGAGTCAACAAGTTGTTTCTTCAATCTAAGAATGAGACTAGTATTATTTCCAGTAATGACAAGGTCATCGACATATACAACAATGATCAAAGTGTATCCATTGGTATGGAGTACATACAAGCTGTGATCAGATTCACAATGTTTGAAACCAAGTCGAAGAAAGAAACGATCGATCTTAGTATACCAATTTTTAGGAGCTTGCTTCAAACCATAAAACAACTTCTTAATTTGACAAACCAGGTTAGAATATATCACAAAATCAAGTGGTTGTTCCATGAAATTTTCTTCAAATAGGTCTCCGTGAAGAAAATATCTCTTCACATCCATCTGATGGATTTTCCATCCAAAGCGAGCAACAAGGGAAAGAATCAGTTGAACAAAGTTCATATTTGAAATAGGGGCAAAGGCGTCAGTTTAGTAGATGCCATCTTGTTGATAAGATCCCTTCACAACCAAGCGAGCTTTGTGTCACTCAAAAATTCCTTTAGATATAAATTTGGTCATGTATACCCATCAACATTTCACAACATTCTTTCCTTTTGGTTGGGGAAATAAGTCCCAGGTGTGATTCATCAACAAAGAATCAATTTCTTTCTGCATAGCTTGTTCCCATTCAGGTCGTCCTTGAGCATCTGATTATGAAACAAGATTAGAAGTTTCAAGTACATGATTCATCAATGATACATTGGCATGTTACTTTTGAATTCTATTTTGTCATCTATAGGAAATATCACTGGAATTAGGTCCAACAACTTTAATTGTCTTGGCAACCCATTGAGGTAGACAAGAAATAGGTGAATTGTTGTTCACTGCAGAGGATTGATCAGAAGTCAGAACTAGCTCAGTCGACGGAGATGATAGACCAGTCGAAATAGGTATCGATGGAATAATTGACTCAAACGTCAACGATCTAGTCAAAATGGGAATAGAGTTCAATTGTCCAGTTGAAGGACTGAAAAATGGAACAAGAAAACCAGAGTTGGAAACAACATTAAAGTAATCATCTTGTAGCGATCCAGAAGAGGAATTCAACAAATTGATGCTAGAATACTTCTCATCAAACCATACATTTTTTCTGATAGTGATTTGTTGTTTTATAGGATCAAACAATCGATAGGCCTTAGACTCTTTAGAGTATCCCATCATAATGCAATCATGACTCTTTGCATCCAAATTCTTTCTACAATCATCGAAAATATAATCCTAGAAACAAATCCAAACACACAGAGGTGGTTGATTCCACACCATCATTCGACTGAAGTCATTGAAGGAACAACTTGAGTCGAGATGCAATTAAGTAGATAGTTTGCACAATATATCGCTTCAAATCAAAAGAGAGGAGGAAGATATTTGGCTTGCCAAAAAAATATATCCATTTCGAATAATGCCCGATTATTTCATTCTACAATGCTATTCCGTTGAGATGTGTGAGGAACCAACTATTGCTAGTCAAAACCAGATCGAACCAGATATTCTTCAAAAGGTTGATTTACATAATCACCACCATTGTCTGATCTCAAGAACCTGATGGGTCGACCACATTGATTTTCAACAAAGGCTCTAAATTCTTTGAACTTTTCAAATACAATATTATTATTCTTCATAAAATAAAACCAAGTGAAATGAGAGAGATCGTCTACAAAATTCAAAATATACCTTGCGCCTGCCAAGGAAGGTGTATTGACGCAACATACATCACTATGAACCATCTCTAGGAGGTTATATGCTCGTCGCGCTTTGGCAAAGTCAAAAGGCGCTTGATGATTCTTTCCAAGCACATAAAATTTATAGACTCCTTCAGGGGGAAACACTTTAGGTAGACCAACAACCATGTTCTAAGATTCCATCGACTGTAGATTTCAAAAATTCAGGTTTTCGAATTGTTCATGCCAAGTTCAAATTTGCTCATCAGTGTGAGAAACAAGAGAATTCAGTTCAATGCCGGGTCGAGTCGTTTCACAGAGTTTGTAAAGACTGTCCTTTGAGTTGAGAAACCCTCCGATGACAGTCAACTGACCTTTCTACAAATCTCAAACAAAGAACCAGTCTAGCCAAAATTGTACATTCTTACTTGCCTATGTTAATTGAGCAACAGACAGAATATTAGCATCAAGTTTTGGCACATGATAAATGTCAACAATCTTCCCATGTAGTTAGGAAACATCGCCCTAACCAACAATGTTGAGAGAAAAATCATCGACAACATAAATATTCCACTCCTCGATGCCATTAAAGTATGTGAACAGGAAGGCATCCTTAGCCATATGATGATTGCACCCAGAGTCAACTACCCATTTGTTATATGCAGAATGGGATAACAAGGCTTGAGAATTTCTGACTTGGAAGGTGAAATTCTYAGTGGGTCAATGAACAATGTACATGTCTCCTTCAAGGCATTTAAATTTATCCTCTAAATTGTCTCTCTTCTTGTAGAATACCTTCTTCACATGTCCAATATTTTCATAGTACTGACATGTCTTCTTATTTCGACTTTGACGGGGTACATATGTTTTCCCTTTAGGTTTATATTCATGGCATCTAGGTCTCTGTGTAGAGGTATCAAATCTTACTCTTTGCTTGTGATTCGAATTGATCTTTCCCTTGAGTAAGTGGGCTTGATGTTTACCACTAAGATTTCCTTCTTCAAGAAATATGTGTTGATCAGTAATCAAAATACCATAGAAATCTTCAAAGGTGTATTCCTCACCATATTCCTTGTGTGCATGCCAGTTGGTGCTGAAAGTCAAAATGAACACATCGAATGGTGTTCTCAAATTCATCAAGACCAACTCGATGAGTTGTTCGTCTTTCTTATGATAATTCTTTCCACATTCTCCCAATTTCAACTAGATTTCATTTACATGCGTTAGATATTCCTCTATTTTGTCAAGAGAATGAGGATTGAGAGAGATAAACTCTTTCACCAACTGTATGACATGGCTTTGATCGTCTCTATCGAACAACGACTTCAGTTTCTTCTAGAATTGGTGTGGGAAATCAATCCCAGTGATGTCAAAATGAATCTCCCACAAGATATAGGTCGTAATGACCCCCACATTCTCATCCTTCTTTCCATCAACAATGAACTTTGTCTAATCATCTGTTGGATATGGAATCACAGTCTTCGTATACTACCACATTCCTTTACTCTTCAACAGGGTTTCCATGTCGGGTGCCCATACTGTATAATTTTATTTGTTCATAATTACAGGATCAATCTTCGAAGCCATCTTCGATATCCAGACATAATTTGTTCTTTTTCAACAAGTTCCAATCAACAAACCACCAGCCCAAATTCAATTGCACAACAGATCCAACTCAACAAAGTTTTTGGATAACATGCGAGGTTTCAAACCATCGACTCTGATACCATGTTGGGGAATAAGGTGGAACCTGATACGAAACTAACAAACAATACTATAGATAATAAAAGAAGGAATCAAATTTAGAAGGCAGAAAGATGGTGTCTAAAGGCACTATTATAGCACTTAAGCAAAACACACTATGATAAGAACATCACAATGCATATTGGCCATCTTGTACACAACAATGATATCGCCATGATGATAATGACCCATAAGGTCTACTACTTATAGCTTCAATATCTAACCAAATTCCATGAAATCGGGAGAATCTTGTCCACATAGAACTGCCAGTTGTTAGAGTTGACTCTTTCAAATCTATGTTGTCTAGTTGGCTTGACAATGATGCTTGACCTGAACATCCATGCGTCCAAATCATAGTCAATTTCTCGGCTTGTCAATCCACTGATTGACTATCTTCGATTGATGGTCGATTGTCCGACCAACAGTCTTGTCAACTACTCGACCGACTAATGTAGAGATATGGTTGATTGCCCAAATAACTATTTCCAGATGCAGGCCGACTGATTGAATCCAAGAGATGTGTGATGATCCATTAGGGCTTGATGTTCCAACACTAATATTTTTAATATCTTTCCATCCAGATAGTTAGTTTCATATTTTCAATCCATATTACTTGCATAATTTAATATGGCTACTTCAAGTGATATTTTTGTTACTAGTACCAACTACTTCTCATGGAAATCCCATATGGAGGATGTACTACGAAGTAAAGTATTGTATTATATTACCTTGGGAAAAGAAAAAGCCCCCACCAATGCCGAAAAAAATCCAAATGGGATATTAAAAATGACGAAGCACGTGGATTAATTAAAATGTCCATTTCTCTAGATTTACAGTTCCACCTTCAAGGAATTGATGACCTAGATGAAGCTATGGATAATATAGAAAAGGTATTTGGTAAACACAGTGTGATTCAAGCCCACCAGCTTGAAAATTAGTTAATGTTTTTAAATCCCAATGACTTCCCTTACATTGAAGATTATTTATCTAAGTTCAAAACACTTAGACTTTTACTTCAAGAGTGTAAAATAGATTTGAAGGATGATCAATGTATATATGTTATTATTGCTAATTTTGGTAGTGCATATTCGTTTTTTGTATCTACCTTTTACTCCAAATAAGCTCTAGGGGATTTATACATAAAACCCTCTCTTGAATTGTTTTGTGATTTTCCAATTAGAGAGAAAAATAAGCTCTTGCATCTTGGAGTGATCAACACTGTAAGTACATCTAACAAAGCATTAGTGGCCCAACATAAAGATAAATCCAAGCTTCCAAAGAAACAACATACTCATAACAACAAGAAAAACAAAGGTTCTAAACCCTCTCAACCAATTTCTACTCCGAATGGTGACAAAGGACCAAAATCAACAATTAAGAAGACTGAAATGCATTGCAATTTTTGTGGGTGATATGGTCATATAGAGTCTAAATGTTTTAAAGAGTCTAAATGTTTTAAAAGGATGAAGGCCTTAGAAGAAACAATAAAGAAGCACATCATCATTCTTTATTATTCTTATTCTAACCCTTCTTCTCATGGACATGCACTTTCTACTTTTGGTTTCTCCTTCAATGCAACATCTATGTCTTCTTTTGATGAGTGGCTTATTGATTCTAGAGCACCTTATCATATGGCTAAGCATAAATCCATTTTTTGTTGTTTTTAATGAATGTAACACCAATTTTTTTTTTTTTGGCAATAATAGATCTCTTATTGTTGTAGGGTCTGGAACAATTTAGTTAGATGATGGTCATTTCAATGATGTATTATGTGTTCCAAGTCTCTCCTGCAACCTTCTATCAATATATCATACCACTCATTCAGGTGAATGTAAAACAATGGATTTTTCACCTCACCAAGTTGTAATCAAGGATTTAAAATATCATAAGAACGTCATAGCAACTAGAATTGTTGATGATATTATCAGGTTGTACAAATTTGACAACTTTTGGTCATCATCTTTTCCATCAATTTTATTGCTCATAGTGGTGACTTGAACCAAATTTGGCATGAGTGGTTTGGTCATCTAAACTATCACTCATTGCAACAACTATGTAACCAAAATATGGTGACAATTCTTCCTCTCATTTCTTGCAGAGATAGTGTTTGTGTCGGTTGTGTTCTCAACAAACATTATCGGGACAATTTTGACAAATGTGCCTCTTGAAACACCTCAAACCCCTTGTAGTTTGTTCGTAGTGATTTTTGTGGTCCACTTCCTTCTCCTTCTTTCTCTAGATGCAAGTACCTTTTAACTTTCATTGATTACTTCTTCAAATGCACTTGAGTCCATTTCTTAAAAATTAAGAGTGAAGTTCTTGACATGTTTTGGCCTATAAGGCCATTGTAGAAAAGAAATCTAGACATCAATTATAGAGGTTAAGAACAGATAATGGAGGTGAATATGTTAATAAAAAATTCACAACTTACTACAATGCATAGGGCATTCAAATGCAACATATTGTTCTATATACACCACAAAAAATGGTGTTTTCGAGAGAAAGAATCAAACCTTAAAGGAAATGACAAATTATATGATCCAATTTAAGGTATTAAGACTTCATTATTGATAAAAAGTCATCAATTGAGCCAATTACATAGTAAATCACACTCCCACAAAGGATTTAAAAAATATAACACTGAAATAAGCATGGAGTAAAATTAAACTAGATGTAATCCACTTTCATGTGTTTGGTAGTGAAGCATAGGCTCACATTTTTTATGAAAAAAAAGAGAGCATTATAGCCAAAAAGTGAGAAGTGCATTTTTGTTGGATATTTTGAATATGTAAAAGGTTATAGGATTCTTCAACCTCATTCCAATGAAATAATTGTGATAAGAGATGTTAAATTTGATGAAAATCTCTCAGCCTAAAATCCAAATTCGACACTTGTGCCATCTTTGGTCAGAGATCCATCTTCGATGTTTGTTCCATCTTCTCTTCCCAACATTTATATTAGTGATACTATTTTGGTTTCTTCTTTAGATGATGACAATGAGGATGAAAATCCACCCCCACCTAAGCACCTTCCTCTAGTTGAGATTCCATTGAACATGAACCTACACCAACACTACAACTTTTCAAATGGGTTTGTTCAACATGAGAAGCAACTAGCGATCTTGCTAGTGATCCCACGGGTCAACAATATACACGTTCACATTTCCAGCAAGCCTCCTATCTTTTGGATTGATTTTCAGAGACTCGCGATCTAGAAACATTTGCAAAAACTTCTAGCCATCTAGAATAGGACATAGCGATGAATGAAGAATATATTTCCTTAATATTGAATGATACTTGGGATCTTATACCTCTTTTGAAAGGAAGAAGACTTGTTAGATATAAATGGGTATATAGAACTAAGTATGCATCATATGGAACTATTGAAAGACCCATTTAGTTTCCAAAGGATTCTCTCAAGTTGAAGGCATTGACTATAATGAAAATTTTTCCCTTGTAGCCAAAATGAATACCATCCACCTTGTTTCCTCACATAGATGGAAGGTCCATCAAATGGATGTTAAATATGACTTCTTGCATGGGGATTTGCAAGAATAAATTCACACTGAACAACCTCTTGGATATTTTCAAAATGACTCTAGCTTGGCTATGTTCAAGATGACTCTAGCCTTGTATGCCATATTAAGAAATCTCTTTATGGTATTAATCAAGTTCCTCGAGCTTGGTATGCTAAAATGGATAGATTTCTTCTTGACATTGACTTTTCTAGATGTCATTCTAACCCCAATGTATATTCCAAGAAATTAAGAATTCATATCATAATACGTGTTCTTTATGTTGATGAACTTATCATCAATGGTAGTAACCCTAAAAGTTTAGCCTATGTGAAATCCAACCTTAAGAATAAATTTGAAATGACAAACTTAGGCTATTTCATTATTTTATTGGCCTCCAAGTATTGCAAACCAATGAAGGAATTTAACTTTACTAATCTAAGTATGCATGTGACCTTTCCTACTTTCACATGGAAGATTGTAAACCGACCCCTTCTCCCTTCCAGTATAGAGTCAAAATTGTTTCCAACTATACTACTCCTGAAGTATATGCCACTTTGTATTGTTAGTTAGTTGGTATCCTCTTGTATTTGACTCATACTCATTCAAATATTTCCTTTGTTTTTGGTCTTGTTTCCTGGTATATGCAAACACCCCATGAAATCCATTGGAAAGAAACAAAAATGATACTTTAGTATATCCGGGATAAAGTTTAGTTTGGAATACATTACAATTCAAGGGGGGACTCTTTGGTTGGTTTGTTTCACTGATTCCCATTGGGTCGACAACCCTAATGGTTGAAAATATATTGTAGGTTATATTTTTTGTCTATTTCCATACCTGTCACTTGGGTTTGTAAGAAACAACAGGCTCATTTTATTTCTTCAACAAAACTAGAGTACCGAGAAGAGCTTAATGCAAGTCAAGAATCCTTGTGGCTTTGAGAGATCCTGTCAAAGTTTGGATTATAGTAGTAGCATATGAAAACCCTTTGGTGTGACAATCAGAGTGTCATCGATATCACCAAAGATACAATTCAACATCAACACAACAAACACATTGAGATACAAATGCACTTATTCAGAAATCTCATTCATGATCACGTTCTTGAAGTGCTCTTTTTGCCTACAGATGATCAAGTTATTGAAATTTTCACAAAGTCTCTTACAAAATCAAACTTTTCCAAACCTCGATCTATGTTAGGATTTCAGGAAATTGTCATTAAGGGGGATATGCTCTAATCCCTCCTTTCTTCTCCTATTGTGTCACCTTTGTAAATCCTTCAATCCTATCCCAAGTTGTTTTTAAGAGTGGATGTAAGATATTTAGACACTTAGGAGTTAGTTAAGATCAACTTGGTCTAATGTGTCTTTAGGTAAAAGTGTGTTTCTTTAATGTGTTGCTTTAGTATGCATTTGTAGTTATGTAATATGACGGTCATGATATGTTCTAAACATAAATTGATATTACAACTCATGTTCTCCTTAATAATAACAACTATTGATCTATGGCTTGACACCCAATTCATCCATGATCTCCATTTAAAGAGCATGGATGTTTATTTGTTGAAGATCTATTGTGAGAAACTCTTATATACAAATCTTTTTTTTGCATTTATATATTTCCTAAAGTGGTCACTTTGTCTAGGGCCATGAATTGTTTCCCTCTTAGAGGGTTTTAACCATGTAAAAACATTGGTGTACTGATCTTTGATCTATTTGTGTGAGCCATTTCTTAAGATATTCATCTTGTGTGGAAATACCCTACTTTGTCAAACAAAGCTATATAGCTCCATACTACATGTATTCTCAACAATATTAAGAATATAGATCTTAGCAAAAATATAATAAAATGGAATTGATGTATGAGGACCCCTTGTTTGTGAGACAAGGGCCTCCATTTGTGTAGTGATTTGACTACTTAAGTCTACCAAGGTATACATATCCGACCCCTCTTCAAGTTTGAACTTGTGAAATCCTAGGAGGAAATACATATTCTTAATAGTTTGGCCCACTCAACATGTAAAAAAAATAAGTGATTGTGTAATTGTTCTTAAAAGTTGAAATCCCTTCTCGCTCAAATTGTGTTGGATAAAGGGAATCAATACCACACACAAATTTTAGATTATGAGAGCATTTTCCCTTGATTTAGACTATTTTTTAATCATGGGAATATGTCACTGTCATGTGTCTAGAATTTACACTAGTGATTCATGAAACCATGGCTATGCATGGAAAAATAAGTAGTATAGCCATATGCCCATTTACATGTGATTAAATTACAACTCCAAATTGAATGCTTACAATTTCATTCCCAAACATGTGATTCTCGAAGAATTTACATGCTTTATTGCCTATATACCATTTACTCTCTCCATGGCTCCCATCATCAAACCACTCTCACTAGAGAGTCTAGGTTTTCCTTGCTTGGATACCAAATGTAAAACCTATATCGAGAGAAGACACATAAAAAATAACAAATCAATCACAAAATGCACAAGATATTTTGACCATGGAAACCCTTTACCGGGAAAACAAACTTTCAAAGATATATCCTTATTTACCTTGGCCAATATGGCCAAGCCAACCAAAGAACAAGTCATTCAACATTTTACAATGGAGTTCTTCAAGCCTTTATATATGTTTCATCACATGGAAATAACATGGATCCATAAACCATGAAATGTAAACCCATCATTGATTGTATCAAGGTTATCTTAGCTACTCTATGACCAAGTCAAGATTAACCCAACACTAAAGGGGAGAATATGAATCCCTCTAGGTGGAAAGATTCAAAGATGGACCACCACTGGGTGGAGGAAAAAAAAACCTTAATGGAACCCGTCATTGATTGTATCAAGGTTATCTTAACTACTCTATGATCGAGTCAAGATTAACCCAACACTAAAGGGGAGAATAGGAATCCCTCTTGGTGGAAATATTTAAAGATGGACCACCATTGGGTGGATAAAAACAAGACCTTAATGGAACATAATCCTACTACTGTAATGAATCGTGTCCCATCTTCATAGGGGTACAACAAAAAAATTTATTTGGCCATGACTTAGGAATAAATTCCCCTCCTGTTGGCCTCTTTGCATG
>JASDQU010100951.1:295955-310609 GCA_032191745.1 Picea mariana | reverse complement strand
CGTTAAAGGCAGAATGGTCGGGGGGGTCCGGAATTCAATCTCAACCATAGATCTATGCGCCATCCTCTCCACCGTTCATTTATGTGTTGTCTTTACTCTGTGAGCGCAAAGTCATATTTGCTCCAAAACTTAGGATAAGTGCATTATGTGGGTTTTGTGCATTGTTTCCCTTGAAAATAATTTGCAGAGATGAAATATTATTTGCAAACCTATACACCCAGAGTGATAAATTTCCAGTCAACAGATGATCCTATGAATCATAGGGTTATAACATATGGAGGACTAGAAAATTCTAAGGCGAGTGTGTTTTTAAATTATTTTAATTATTAAAAACATGGAAATTTATTATGAAACATTGATACAGGAGAATTTCTCCACCTCATCAAACGCGTCAACAAACAGCGCATCAGCACACTTGGAGGGAACAAATTTCAAGGGAAGAGAAGCGCCAACCCTCTCATTTTGAACATTAATTAAAACATTTAATGCAATTCAATGAAATTAAAGTCTGTAAAGCTCAGACAGAATATGAGCCCATTTGTATTGTACATGTTGCATGTGAAGTCACCTTTAATGGATAATAGGTAGATGGATCTAGATCCGATTCGAGCTAGATGGCCATTGAATGTAATTTAATGTGAATAGGTAGCTGGAGGGAAGGCTTGAGGAGACCCTCTTTTGTAAAAAATATCATTGTATCAAAATTCATTAGTTAGTCAATTAGAGTTATTTGCTAAGGAGAATAGGAGAGGAGAGGAAAAGAGTAGAAGACTTTGTTGCAGTATAGCCTTGTAATTATTGTACATACCATTCAGATATTAATACAAAGAGCAGTTTTTCCTGCATATAAATCTCTGTGTGTTTATCCAGTATGATGAATGTTTGTTCTCTGAATTTTTTTTGTGTGTTTATGAATTCCATCGATGCATGTATGTTTTCCTTTGCAGGAATTAGATAGATTCCCCTATCTGTATTTTTCTGAGTAGTTCTGGGCTCTTAGGATTGTGTAAGGAGTGCACACCATAGTAATTGAAAAAATCTATGAAGTCAGTGCAAGGAGTGCACTTGAACTTTGTTTCAAGTTAAAAGAAGAGTGTGATAGGTGGTCATACCAGAATCATTCTAAATCTCAAAAGGGATTGTGCAAGGAGTGCACATCAGATTTCTTGAGCACTCTGAGGAAGGATCTTCAAGGAGTGCATTGATCAGGTGCAAGGAGTGCATTGATCAGGTGCAAGGAGTGTGCGAGGACTTAGTTTTCAGTTCTGTGAGGATATTGTGCAAGAAAAAAGTAGACAAAAGTTATTAAACACTCTGAGGAATGAGGCTTTGAAAGGAGTGCATTGAGAAGGCGCAAGGAGTGCAGGAGAACTCTATTTCGAGTTATTTGAGAAGGTTGCCAAGAGGGCACACCAGAAGGTAAATATCAATATGATCCTTGCAAGTCTGCACAGAGAGCTAGTGTAAGTGTGCATAGAAACCTTGCAAGGTGTGCAGAGGTCAAGGATATTTTAAGGGTCAAATTTTAGGAGAAAGCGCAAGAAGCGCATAGGAATATTTTTAGAAGAATATTCAAGTCTGAAGTATTTATAATTTTAGAGGGCACGGGGAGAGCATCAGAAGTTAACTTTTTCAAGTGACAAAGCTCAGGAGGGAGAGTGTGAGTGTCAGGAGGGTGCAAGAAACCATCAGGAGGAAAAAAGGGTCGAGACCCTTTGAACTTTAATCATTTCAAGTTCAGGATGTGTAGCATGAGTAGAGGCCAAGCAAACATCCCTACTCGAGGAGATCAAGGGTCATAGCCTTTGAAATTTATCAAATAATCCTTCACTAGATGGAAAATGAAGCCACAGTGGAGGAATAGCCACAGATGTCATCAGATCACCTGTTAGAAGCAATATGGACCTTTGGATTAGATTCTAGACTAGAGGAAGAGCACGCAGGAGGAGAACAAATCTCAGTCATTATATCTGGGTGCGTCGATCGTGAGTCGTCAGATGCAGGTAAGTAGTGTATGTTTTAATCCTAGAATTCCTTTGGACTTCGGACGTCCGAAGGTTTTTCATACTCAAGTGCAGCGGGGATGAGACTCTGAAAGTCTCGAAGTCCGAAGTGAATCAAGATCGTCCATCATCAAGGACACATGTGAGAAAGTTGCGGACAGTTAGGAGGATCGGCAGTCTAGGAGATCAAAGGTGTGGAGCATTCAATCCACCCAAAGCTCTGAAGAGTGGAGTGAATTTGGATCGTTCATTAGAGAGGACACATGTTAGTAGATCCAGTCGTCTGGAGACTCAATACTATGGAGGAATTTGGTCAAGATTCATCAAAGTGTGGAGACTTCCAAAGCTCCGAACAGTAGAGTGAATCATGATCGTTTGTGTAGGAGACACATGTCAATAGATCCAGAGGTCTGGAGGTATAGTACTCTAGAGGAATTGGATTAAGTTGAGTCGATAACTCCTGAAGAGAATGGATTCAGATTTAATATCGACCATTTATCGAGCAAGGACATGTGGAGCATAGATATGAACTTCGTTAATTTGGGGTTCGAAGGAAGTAGGGTGTAGAGTCGTGAGGACTCCCAGAGGCCCGAAGGATGGATTCCATCCCAACTATCTATTGGAGGAGGATACGTGGTAGCAAATCCTACAGTTCAGAGACTTGTCACTCCAGAGGTTTGAATGTGTTAACATAATGGAACTCCCAAAGTCCGGAGTCCCGAAGAAGATCCTATCCATTTTTTGGAGTGGAAATGTGGCAAGTGATTAGACCCTCTATTAATTTGGTGTTTGGAGGTATCGCAAGCAGCAGATAGCCAAGAATATCGAAGCTTGAAGTCCCAGAGAGGATCAAGGCCATTGATTTCATTGGACACATGGTGCTAGATATGGAGGTCTCGAGTGTTTGATATTCCCGAGGATTGAACCTGTTAGTAGTTGGGAACTCCCAAATGCTGAAGTCGTGAAGAATATATCAGTCGTTGAATGTTGAGGAGTTGTAGGACCATCGGTTTAACCCCTTCACAATTTCTCCAGTTCGGCACGTTGGGGGATTTAAGGTGTTGTGTGTTTGGAAAGATTTGAAGTCCCCGAGCCTGGAGTAAGTGTGAACCATTGATCTGTGATGTGAAGACAGTTTTCCGATCTACCAATTCATCATTCAGCACTTCGTAGGTTTGAAGCATTGGAGCAGGGGAATGGTTGAAGCCCGAAGTCCCGAAGTCCTTTGTGAGTCATAGATCTTGGCAAAAAGTGGGATTCGTTGAACGCATAGGTGTTCGTAAATTATCCCATTCACGAGTTCAGAGGAATTGGAAAGTGTGGTGTTGAAACTCTCGAAGCCTGAAGTGCCTGGAGTTCCAAATTAGTGCCTTTTGGTTATCGCCTGGTTTTGATCCTATGATCATATGCATATTTTGGCCGAGAAAAAAGGGCCAGTGTTGAATTTTGTTGAAAAGGAGAGTTTAGGTCACAGTTTCATCCCGAAGCCACATGGTGGATCCTCACTGGTTATTTTGAGGTGCGAGGAAGGAAAAAGGACATGTGTAAGATTTTGGGGTCTCAGCAAGGGCCCGAGAGTTGATCCAGCTCCAAATTTAAACTATCCTAGATGAGGAGGTCGTGTGGGCCCTAGGAGTCACAGGGGGTCTACATAAAGTGGTATAAGAGTGATAAAAAGGTTCTATTATGATACCATCAAGTGGTATCAGAGCTACAATTTATCTCTATCAAAAAAAGAAAATGGATATTGAAGGCTAGAAGGAAGGTCAAAGAAGAGACTGCCAGCAGGTGAGAAAAGAGCATATGGACCAAGAGCTCAAGGAGATCAGAGCATAACTTGAGGGTCTTATGTTTTATATGCAGCAGGAAGCGAGAGGAAGATAGAGGTATGAGTGGCCCATGAAGCATAAAGCAAAGTGGCTCGTCCACCAATTAATTGCTAGGAGGAAAAAGTAGGTACTGAAGAGGTGGTTGAGGCATGTTGAAACCATCAGCGACACAAAGGAGGAGGTGGTTTACATTTGTAAACCATAGGTAGGATAGAAACTCAATGAGAAGGAGAGATCAGTTGAGGATCTCGTAGACTAGCAGGAGGACAGAAGTGAAATTGCATATTGCCAGGTGGGAAATGAGAAGAGATCGGTAGAAGATATCGCAAAATGCCAGGACGACAAGAGTGAAAACTTATCTTACCAGGAGGGTAAGGAGAATGAGGTGAGACTATATGATAGTCTCATGAGATAAGAGGATAGTTCAGATCAGCAAGAAGTGTTGACAGAGGAGGAGGATCATAAATGCATTCCAATGATTGGGGGAATTGGGATATTCCTACCAAGCAGTCCAGTAAAGGCCAGTGCACGTGTTGAAAGTGTATAAGAGGAAATAGAGTCAACAAATACTTTCATGGAGGAGAAAGAGAAGACATTATAATCTTCCCAAGGGAGAAATAAAGAAGATCATTCAGCAGAATTGCTCAAAAATTTCAGCAAAAGAGATGAGCAGGAGATGAGTGTAGAATTGGAACCTACAATAGAGGAGAGAGAAGAAGAAATCATGGATGTTGTTGATATATATGAAGAACTAGAATCCATGGGAGAAAGGGTAATAGAAAATATTCAGTGCATCCAACAAGTTAAGTTGGAGATTTATGAAGAGGAGATTCAGCAGCAGAGTAGACTGCAAAAGAGGAGCCAGCCAGTGGACCAGTTGAACAAAGAAATAGAGGAGATAAGGAGATTGATGCTGGAAGAAGAAAAGAAGGCAGCAAAAAATAGAGAGAGTTGGAATAGAGAATACCCTATAGAAGAAACAAGATAGCAGCAGCAGTAGTAGAAAGGAAGAGGAGCAGAAGGACAGCTCCAAATTCAAGTTTGGGACCCTGGAGGATCTCAACAACAGCAGCAGGGGAGCCATGAGCAGGAGCTCATGATTTTTTTCTAGCATGGGAGTATGATGCAGAAGAATCGCTCCACCTCATCAAATGCATCAGCGGACAGCACATCAGCACACTTGGAGGGAAAAAATTCCAAGGGAAGAGAGGCATCAACCCTCTCATTTTGAACCTTAATTAAAAAATTTAATGCAATTCAAAGAAATTAAAGTCTGTAAGGCTCAGAGAAATTCGAGGCCATGTGTATTGTACAGTATGCATGTGAAGTTGTCTTTAATGGATGACAAGTAGATGGATCTATATATGATTCAGACTAGATGGCCATTCAATGTAATTTAATGTGAGTAGGTAGTTGGAGGGAAGGCTCGAGGAGCCCCTCTTTTGTAAAAAATATCATTGTATCAAAATTCATTAGTTATTCAATTAGATTTAGTTGTTAAGGAGAATAGGAGAGGAGAGGAAAAGAGTTGAATACTTTGTTGCAGTCCAGCCTTGTAAACATTGTACAGACCATTCAGATATTAAGGCAAAGAGCAGTTTTTCATGCATACAAATCTTTGTGTGTTTATCTGTATGATGAATGTTGTTCTCTGAATTTTTTATATGTGTTTATGAATTCCATGGATGCATGTAATGTTTTCCTTTGAATTAATTAGATATATTCCCCTATCTGTAGTTTTCTAAGTAGTTATGTGCTCTTAGGCTTGTGTAAGGAGTGCACACCATATTAATTGAAAAACTTTGTGAAGCCGTTGCAAGGAGTGCACTTGAACTCTATTTCGATTTTAGAGAAGAGTGTGTTAGGAGAGCACACCAAAATCATTCTAAAGCTCAGAAGGGATTGTGCAAGGAGTGCACATCATATTTTTTGAACACTCTGAGGAAGGCTCTGCAAGGAGTGCATTGAGCAGGCACAAGGAGTGCATGAGGACTCAGTTTTGAGTTATGTGAGGAGATTGTGCAAGATAAAATCACAACAAAGTTACTGAACACTCTAAGGAAGGAGGCTCTGTAAGGAGTACATTGAGCAGGAACAAGGAGTGCGTGAGAACTCTATTTTGAGTTATGTGAGAAGTTTTCCAAGAGGGCACACCATAAGGTAAATCTCAGGGGGATCAGTGCAAGTCTACACATAGAGCACAAGGTGTGCACAAGTGAATTTTCAGGATTCAAATCTTAGGAGAGTTAGTGTAAGTGTGCATAGAAATCCTGCAAGGTGTGCAAAGGTCAAGGACATTTTAAGGGTCATATTTTGGGAGAAAGTGCAAGAAGCACGTAGGAAAATTTTCAGAAGAATATTCAAGTCTGAAGTCTCTAGAATTTCAGAGGGTATAGGGAGAGTGCCAGAGGTCAACTTTTTCAAGTGACAAAGCTCAGGAGGGAGAGCGTGAGTGACAAGAGGGCACGAGAAACCATCGGGAGGAACAAAGGGCCGAGACCCTTTTAACTTTAATCATTTCAAGATCAAGAGGTGTAGCACAAGAAGAGGCCAAGTAGAAAGAGTTGCTCGAGGAGATCAAGGGTTGTAGCCTTTGAAATTTATCAAAGAATCCTTCACTAGAAGGAAAGCATGGCCAAAGCAGAGGAGGAGCCATAGTTGTTGTTGGATCAGTTTTCAGAAGTAATCTGGACCATTAGATCAAAGTACAAACTAGAGGAAGAGCATGCAGGAGGAGAACATATATCATCCATTAGATCTGAGTGTGTGGATCACAAGATGTCAAATCCAGGTAAGTAGTGCATGTTTTAATCCTAGAAGTCCTTTGGACTTTGGAGGTCTGGAGGTTTTTCATACTCAAGTACAGAAGGGACGAGACTCCCGAAGTCCCGAAGTCTGAAGTGAATTGTGACCGTCCATTACCAAGGACACGTGTCGAAAGGCTGCAGATAGTTAGGACGACCAAAAATATGGGAGATAAGAGGTGTGGAGAATTCAATCCACCTGAAGCTAGGAAGAGCATAGTGAATCTGGATCATTCATAGGAGAGGACGTGTGTCAATAGATCCCATGGTCTGGAAGCTCTGAACAGGGAAGTGAATCCTGATCGTTGGTGCATGAGACACGTGTCAGCATATCTAGAGGACTAGAGGTATAGAACTTCGAAGGAATTGGATTGAGGTGAGTCGATAACTCCCAAAGAGTTGGTAGTCGAAGTTACTCTTGATCGTTGATTGAGCAAGGACACATGGAGCACATATCTTAAATTTGTTAGTTCAGGGTTCAAAGGAAGAAGGGTGCAGAGTCATGAGGACTTTTAGAGGCCTGAAGGCCAGGGTCCATCCCAATCGTCCATTAGAGGAGGATATGTGGCAGCATATCCTACAGTCCAGAGACTTGGAACTCCAGAGGTTTGAATTGGTTAGCATACCCAAAATTCTGAGGTCTAGAGTCTTGGAGAATATCCTATCTATTGATCGGAGTGGACACGTGGCGAGCGATTAGACCCTCCATTAATTCGGTGTTTGAAAGTATCGTAAGCAGAAGATAGCCAGGACTCTCAAATCCAGGAGTCCCGAAGAGTATCAGGGTTGTTGATTTCAGTCGATGTGTGGTGCTATATCTACAGGTTTGGGGGGTTCGTTACTATGAAGGATTGAGCGTGTTAGCAGTTGGGAACTCCTGAAGGTCAGAGTCCCAAAGAATATCTGAGTCCTTGAATGCTAAGGAGTTGGAGGGTTGTCGATTTAACCCCTTTGTGATTTCTCTAGTTTGACACTCTAGGGGATTGAAGGTGTTGTGTGTTTCGAAATCTCCTAAGTCAGATATACCAATTCGGTGTTCGACACTTCGCCAGTTTGAATGATTGGAGCAGGGGGAACGGTCAAAGCCTAAATTCCTGAAGTCCTCTGTGAGCCATAGATATTGGCGAAAAGTGGGAGTCGGCGATCCCGTAGGTGTTTGACAGTTCGCCCGTTCATGAATTCATAGGAATTGGAAAGTGTGGTCCTGAAACTCTTAGAGCCCGAAGTGCCTGGAGTTCATATTTTGGCTGGGAAAAAAGGGGACACTGCTGAATTTTGTTGAAAATGAGAGTTTGGATCATGGTTTCATCCCGAAGCCACGTGATGGATCCTCACTAGTTGTTTTGAGGCGCGAGGAAGGAAAAAGTACCTGTGTAATATTTTGGGGGCTCAGCAGGGGCCCAAGAGTTGATCCAGCTCCAAATTTGAACAATGCTAGACTAGGAGGTCGTGCGAGCCCCAGGAGTGGGAGGGGGTCTACATCAAACACTCATATACTTTATCCATATTCCTCTACCTTACCTCTATATCACTTCGATTGCATCCATTTTTATTTCCCTTTATATATACTCCTACATTATATTCACACGATACACTCTTATGCCACATTGCCTTAGCATCTAAATCCTAATTGTTTACCCATGTGGCATATTACCCATACCATACTCTATCATGATTATCCATGAACCTATATCTTATCGACCATATGATGTCATTTATATACCTACGCTTGTCTTCATGTCTTAAGGACTGCTCATTACATGATTATCTAATAAATCCTCCAACTGCATGTATAATTGTCCCCCTATCTTATAAACAATCCCAACACTTCTATCATTATCCACGAACATGCATAAAATTGACTCTTGATTTTAATATTGAGACACATTTGGAATCATTGAAGGGATTCCAAATGAGTTATATCCATATCATTCCAAAACCAAATTGTGTATACCCTTGAAACCACTGATCAATTCCAATAACTTGACCATCTGGTTGTGTCTGTCAAAGTTCAAGAGAATAGAATCAGGGTTTCTCTTTCTGTGGTAATGATGGTGGTTGAATTTTATTATCCAACAACAATGCATGCTTTATAATCCTTTCCAAAATACAATGCATGTAAAGCAATGTTTAGGACAGTTGATGGCATTATTTCTTTGCCAAGTTTCAGGGTTTTGACGATCAAGTTTCGCTTCAATTTGCAAGAGGTTTTAATGGACGAGGTGCCCAATTAAGTGATCCAGTCATGGAATTTTTAGAGAATAAAATAGCTCAGGTCACGGTTCTTCCTAGGGAAGGAGAAAAATGGCTCAAAAACACATTAGTAAAACACCAAGATTGTAACTTATTCTTGAAGGAAGAATTTCAGGAAGTTGATTGGTCTAAAGGGATACCTCGCGAAGGGCTCAAGGATGAATGAAAAAAGAAAACCCAGTGGTTCTTCATAAGTATTTAAT
Source organism: Picea mariana (assembly GCA_032191745.1). Classification (NCBI taxonomy): domain Eukaryota; kingdom Viridiplantae; phylum Streptophyta; class Pinopsida; order Pinales; family Pinaceae; genus Picea; species Picea mariana. The sequence continues at coordinate 301,517 of JASDQU010100951.1, read as the reverse complement.
ACGAGAAGATAGGACTATATGGTCAAAATAACACATATGGGCGACTTTCTAAGTCGATATTTATTCAGTCAATAGCATAATGAAGACCTTGGAACTAAGGGTTTCCTATTTTGGGGACGCAAAAGGAAATTAAGAAAAATAGAAGAGACTTCATCAAAAGAACATGTAGCTCAAAGAATAAACAGTAGTATGGCACGATAACAAAAGGTATGTGTTGACCAGAATTTGGTTCCTTCTCCTCTACAACATATGATCAAAAAATCTACATTTGTCTTATAATTTGAAAAGGAAAGTACAAAAGAACCCTCAGATGTTTGTATAGCCCCAAAGAAGATGAAAATAACTAAGCATTCAAATCCTCAAAGTTTTGTATCATTTGCATCTCAATATGGAAATAAAACATCAGAAGGATTAGCCTCTTCAATTTCTATGAATCATACAGCCTTTTTCAAATTATAAAAAGGGGAAATAAGAAATTGAAAGAGGAGTTACAATAATATGATATATTATACAAGTTTTTCAAAGAGGAGAAAGAGAAATTGAAATGCAAAGTGCAAAGCTCCGGGATGAAATACACGCCCACAATAAGAAATTATACCAGTAGGCCAAGAAGTAATACAAGAAATCTCAGGTGCTTAATGTGGGAAATATATATCTAAAGTGCAAACTTACTAAAATGAGAAACAGGGTAGGGGGGATTTGAACATTTTTGTAAATGTTGTGGGGCCTTGTTGAAAAACTATGGAATCTATTATATTTTTTGAATATTTGAGGATGGATTTTTTTTGCATGAGTACATGCAAATATATTGGTGTGGGGGAAGGTATGCCATGACTTACTTATACCACCTCAGGTTGCTACTTCATTTTGAATCTAATATTCAACTGAATTTTTTCTTACTATTTGTGGAAAAGTCTTTGTAAAATGGTCAAGCAAGTCAAATGAAATCCTAAAAATCCTCACATAAGTCTTTAACACCATAGTTTATTTAGAATTTTTACTGTGGATGATAAATGAAAATTGGGTTGACTCCCTAGGTTAGCATGGGTTCAATCAATAAAGTGTTAAAATTGTTACAAGAAATCAAGGAGAACAAACTATTAATCTCTCATTCAAATAAGTCGTGAAAAAATGATTGTGTAATGAGTACATCAGCAATAAAATCTGTCATTAACATCTATTGCCTAAAGGATTACTAGAGGCGTGGTGAAGAAAATTAAACCACACAATGATTAGATCTCAGTTTGTGTTCCTCACCAACATATAATAAAGAAAGTATCCATTGACTTAGAGCTTGAGCAAGGAGACATAAGAGAAGTTTTTGATATCTTTCGAACCTTCAAAAAAATGAGGACTAAGTATGATCCATTATTATTTGAAGTCCATGAGGATGGAAATTTTTTCAGATATGGACTGCCTATTAGTTCACAAATTTCTTTTCGGAGGGAGAGGATGAATTCTTACTATTTTGGGAATATACTTTCAATCCCACCAGTTTTTTTTTCTAGTTCTTTAGAAAAGCAAGATCATTTATCAGATTCTTGAAATATTTCTCAAGTCAACTCACAAAAACTATTTGGACAAACATATAATAGAAATACTTTTACCATGTAGCCCCTACCTCTAAAAGCCTCCCAAGACATTTTGAGATTAATGAAATTAGTTAAATCGCCTACCTATTTCATTTGGCATGAGGACATGCCAATCCCAAAGCATGGGGGGGATGTTGGACTCTCATTTTTCCATGATTTAATAATTATTTTTTCCACTACCATCATGCTTTATAACTAAACATGGCCCTATTATTATAGACTTCCATGCTTTTAAGATCAAAACCCACTCAACAAGAACTTGGAGGTAATTGTTGCTCATTTTATCATATTTCCTAAGTTCTTAGTGAATTAAAATGAGTTTTTAAACTAGCATTGCTAATGATGAATTTATCAATTTAGTTCATGTACCCCTAGTGTAGTTTTGATACCTAAGTTTGGTTGTTATCATATGTGTGTGCGCTCAAATGGAAAATGACCACCTGGGTTTTGAATATCTACATGCTAGCATGGTGTGTGTCCAATGGTTCATGCCGAGGTTGCACATGGAATTCTCCAACCGTGATCAAGGGTTTTTAGTCAAAAAGATGTGACAAATTAGTTGTAGTCAACTTTAGATGATATTTCCAAGAAAATGAAGAAGGATCTGACAATTCTAGAACATGGATTTTGTGTCAAATGGTTTGAATTGAGTCAACTATGGGAGAATTTCTAAAATATGGCACGATTATGAAGATATGGAGATTTTTGTAATCTAGGTTTATCCAGATTTGTGTTGTGGACCATTTTTAATATGTTGAACTAATTACAGTTCAGATCTTTGGTTATGGAAGGCTCCACGAATAACATGTGACATCAAGACATGATTTGGTTCATTCTTGTAATTACTAAGTATGTTAATATGGTTGTATCAAATTTAAGGTAGTTTGATTCATTGAGATCGTGACTGTTATTGAAACTCTGATATGTGCAATTGAAGGATCTCTGTCATCTTTGTGTATAGAGGCCTTCCTATATAACAATATGCTCAGTAATCTATTGAAAACGGAAAAACTTACAGTAATGTCTTATTAAAGCTATGGGGATCATCATGATTTGTTGTTCATTTTCATTTGCAACACGATTGTATGGATTGAGATGCATGTTGTAACTTGGATACTCTATTTTTAATACAAAACATCACTTTTTGATCAATGGTGTTCTCCTAATATCCTTACTATAAGTTTTTAAGATCGCTACTAGATGGAAAGGGCCCACCATATGGGATGTGTAGTTGGTTTGTATTTTGATTAGATAACTTAATATTTGTGCTTTGATTATATCCCATAAAGTTAGAGTACGAATTGCAAATCTAAGTATAAGGTTCCTGGTTTATAATATGAATCATTTTATGGGTAATTTAATATGTAGCTTGTTTTGTAATATGTAGTTTGTTTTGTCTCTAGAGATAATCACATTAACCATTTATTACTTATAAGTGAACAAGTGTTTGAATTTATATGGTTTTTTGTTTCATTAATTGCATTTCCTTTTTGTCAATACAAATTTACAGAGTTGTGGTTTTATTACAGTTATTGGTTTTCTCAAAGAATTGATTCAATCACTAATACGAAATACAAGAACACCCATAAGGAGAAAGAATGTATTTTTCACCCTTCTATGAGAACATATCTTGAGAGACTGGTAATTGTTTCCATTAGGATTGTTATCACTTTTTTTATAACCCTAAAATGCACCACACAGGCTTACCTGGCATCAGGCCAACTCATGTCTCTTCCTTGCCAAAGCCATGCTGAATAAACTCTTAAAAATCCTCTTAAATCAAATAAACCGCTAGCAGGCCCACTACAGCCCGCGGGTACCCGCTAGCAGGCCTACTGCAGCCCGCGGGTACCCTCTAGCAGGCCCACTACAGCCCGCGGATACCTAACAAAGCAAAAAATCAGGGAAGTTTCCGCCGGGACGAAGAGCTTTTTGTCAGTTAACTAGAACTCCCAGCCATGCATGGCCGAGAGTTTGCCTAAAACCCTAGCTCCTTCTAGCTATAAAAGGAGGGGTAGGGGTACTATCAAAGGAGGAAAAATCATAGCAAAGAAACTCTGCCAAATTGCCAAATCAGTTCTATCCCAACCCTTTAGCCTTGCCTCAAGCTTTAGGAGAAATTCATGCAGCAGCAGTTGGAGGACAGAAAGAAGAGGAGGAGCCCAGGATCAGGATCGAGGAACGGTGGTCGATCTCAGAAATCATTGTAATTTGATTCATATTGATATTAATGAAAAAGATACTTTTCCCGTCTCGAATACATGAGTCTCATCTATGTTATTTGATTTATGTTTTATCTCCAACCCCCTAGTAGATCAGTAGCATGCATGCATAGTTTTACCTTGATTGCAGGAAGCTTTGTGGAAGGAGCAGCAGTAGCAAGGAGATAACAACTCAATGGAGGATCTACTTCAACCGTCGATAAAGAGGTTAGTTCATTCTTCCCGTGTTTGCCTGAGAAAAGGGGTTGAGATTTTGGGTAGGAGGTAAAAGTTAAATCTTAAGGGTCATGATCTGCGTATAAGCTTAGAACCCTAGCTTATTAGTTCGTAGGGTAGGAAAACCCCACAACAGAATTGGCGACTCCACTGGGGATATTCTACTCTTAGGGTTTCCTGGTTTGGTGAAAGATCTTTTGATAGTTCAAAGAATTAAGTTTCTGTTTCTTTGCTATTTTTCGTTTTCTGTTAAGTCGAAAGCTAGAAGGGAACCTGGTTATCAATACCAGTTTTCCTTGACTGACGCTTGACATTTCTTTTCGGGACACACAGAGGTACCCGCGGCCTGCATAAGCCCTGCCCGCGGGTGACCCGCGCCCTAACCTTCTACAGCACGCGGATATCCGCGCCCTGTAGTGGTTTCAGTAGCATGTAGTGACCAGGAAGTTTAAGAGGTAGTCCCCTCTTCCCCGGTCAGGATTTTATCTTCTCAGGGAGCTTTATGGATCCTGTCTGGGTCTTGGTTGGTTTAGTGTCTTGTGTTTCAGTCTGTTGTTTTGTGTGTTTTTTCACATTGGCTTTTCTTTTGTGTAAATTTGTTTTTTCTGTTGAAGTAGGTAGCATCTCTGCCTGTCAGAGACTCTGGTTGTCAGTACCAGGAGCCTTTTTCAGGAATAGACTGTCTGTGTATAATTTTTTCTCAGTATTTGGACATACCCGCGGCCTGCTTAGGCTTAGCCCGCGGATACCCGCGCGCTGTAGTGGAACAGCACGCGGGTACACGTGTGCTGTATTGGTGACAGTCGCGGGCCTGTTAGGTAGCTTTTCAACCTGGGTGGGGCAGTCATCCCCTCCTGTGGTGGGAAGATCTCCTCTCAGACGTTTAGAGTCTGAGACTGCACAGTCAGCAGATTGGGGCATTTCTTCCTTAGCTTGTGCTTGTGATTTGATTTTTTGATAGAAAATACAAAAGAGAAAAGATATTTATTTTATGGTTTTTAGGCAAGTGTTAGAATTAGAGCTGTCTTGATTGCTTTTCTTTCATTTTAGTGCTTTGATTCTGTTTGCGATCTGCGCTTTAAGCCAGATTTTTTTCTTCATTTCTCTTGGCTTTGATCTTGTCAGCATTTTTCCTTGTTGTGTGATTTTACAACGAAATAAAAAACAATTTCCTGTTTCATTTTCTTCTTGGATTGAGGATTATGTTGTTGCAGCAGTAGATAGGAAAGAAGTCTTTTGCATAAGTTTTTTGCAGTGCATGTTTAGTATAAGTAGATCTCATATCTGAGTGAAAATTCTCTCCATTTACTGCATAAAATCTTAGTGAATCTGAAAAAGAAAAGAAGTCTTTTCATTGAAAAGTTGTTGGTTTTGCATTTTACAAAAAAAGTTTGTTTTCAGCATTTCTGTGCATTTTGCTTTGAGTCTGTTTTACACACCATCAGTTTCACTTCCGCACCTTGAGATTTAAAAATCCCACTAAAAGCAACGCTTAATAAAATCAAGTAGACTTTTCTATTTGTAGGGTGCAC
>JASDQU010100951.1:241701-253630 GCA_032191745.1 Picea mariana | reverse complement strand
GAAAGGATTTTTCAAAGCCACAGGGCTTCCTGACTTGCATTTACCGTTGCTCGGTACTCTGCTTCTTCTGAAGAAAGTCCAATAGCCTGTTGTTTCTTATAGGACCAAGTGACAGGTCCAAAACCAAGGCTAAAAACATAACCTGCAATAGACTTCTAATCATTAGGGTCGTCGGACCAATATGAATAGGTGAAACCAACCAATAAAGGAGTCCCCCCTGAACTGTAATGTATCATGAACTAAACTGTACCATGAACATATCCAAGTATAATTTTAGATGTTTTCCAATGGCTTTCATGGGGTGTTTACATATATCGGGCAACAAGACCAACAACAAAGGAAAGATCAGGACGAGTATGAGTCAAGTATAAGAGGCTACCAACTAATTGACGGTACAGGGTGGCATCAACTTCAGGAGAAGTACAAGTGGCAGAAAGATTGACTCTAGACTGGAAGGGAGAAGGTGTTGGTTTACAATCTTCCATGTGAAAGCGATGAAGAAGGTCACAAGCATACTTAGACTAGGAAATAAAAATTCCTTCATTGGTTTGCAAAACTTGGAGGCCAGGGAAATAGTTCAAAAAGCCTAAGTCTGTCATTTCAAATTTCTTCTTAAAGTTGGTTTTCACATGGTTTAAAAGTTTTGAGTCACTACCAGTAAGGATAATGTCATCAACATAAAGGACAAGGATTATGAGATGGCTTCCTACTTTCTTGGTATAGACATTAGGAGAATAATGGCATCTAGAGAATCCAGTGGCAATAAGAAAGCTATCCATTTTGGCATACCAAGCTCGGGGAGCTCGCTTGAGACCATAAAGATATTTCTTGAGGTGACAAACAAGGCTAGAGTCATTCTGGACATAGCCTGGAGGTTGTTCCATGTAGATTTCTTCTTGAAAATCTTTTTGCAAGAAGGCGGATTTAACATCCATCTGATGGACCTCCCATTTATGTAAGGCAACAAGGGCAAGAACAAGGCGGATGGAATTCATTTTTGCTACAGGGGAAAAGGTTTCATTATAGTCAATTCCTTCAACTTGGGAAAATCATTTGGCAACTAACTGAGCCTTGTGTTTTTCAACACTTCCATCTGATGCATACTTAGTTTTGTAGACCCATTTGCATCTAACAAATTTTCTTCTTTTTGGAAGAGGTACAAGATCCCAAGTATCATTTTCCATTAAAGAGAGATACTCTTCGTTCATTGTTGTATCCCAATCTGGATGACCTGAAGCTTCTGCAAATGTCTTTGAATCATGAGTTTCTGAAACTTGAGCCAAAAGAGAAGAGGCTCGCTAGAACTGTGAACGTGTCTGATGCTGATCTGAAGGATTACCGACAAGATCACCAGCTACTTCTCATGTTGAACGGACCCATCTAGGAAGCGGTGGAGCTAGTGTTGGTTCAGGTTCAAAGGACTCATCTGGAGGAGGGTGAGCAGGCGAAGGTGGATTTTCATTCTCACTGTCATCATCTGAAGAAGAAACCAGATCATAAGAAGGTACAAACACCGAAGATGGCTCGGAGGCTGAAGAAGGCACAATCGTCGAATTAGGCTCGTAGGCCAAGAGATTTTCATCAAATTTAACATCTCTTCTAATAATAATTTCATTACAATGTGATTGAAGAAGTCGGTAACCTTTGAAATATTTAGAATAACCAACAAATATACACTTCTCACTTTTAGGCTGCAATGATTTCCTTTTCTCATCATGAATGTGAGCCCATGCTATACTGCCAAATACACGAAAGTGACTTACATCTGGTTTAATTTTAGTCCAGGCTTCTTTCAGTGTTATATTTTTAAGAGCCTTTGTGGGAGTGCAATTTACTATGTAATTTTCACAGTTGATGGTTTCCTCCCAATACTTTAGACTTAATCCCTTAGATTGGATCATACAATTAGCCCTCTTCTTTTAATGTGCGATTCTTTCTCTCAGCAACACCATTTTGTTGTGGTGTATATGGAACAGTGTGTTGCATTTGGATTCCCTTTGTAGTGCAGTAGCTTGTAAAATTATTGTTCACATATTCACCTCCATTATTTGTTCTTAACCTTTGAATTTGATGTCCAGAATTCTTTTCTACAAGGGCCTTGTAAGACAAAAACTTCACTCTTGAGTTTTAAGAAGTAAACCCAAGTACGTCTGGAAAATTCATCAATGAAAGTTAAAAAATACTTGCACCTAGAAAAAGAAGGAGAAGAAAGTGGACCACACAAATCACTGTGAACAAGCTGCAAAGGACCCAAGGCATGCCAAGAGGCACGTTTTTCAAAATTGTCCCAATGATGTTTGTCGAGAACACAACCGACACAAACACCATCTCTGCATGAAACAAGAGGAAGACCAGTCACCATTTATCGATTACATAATTGATGCAATGAGCAATAGTTTACATGACCAAACCGCTCATGCCAAAGTTTGCTCAAGTCATCGCTATGAGCAACAAAAACTGATGAAAAAGTTGATGGCCCAAAGTTGTCAAACTTGTACAACCTAGTAATATCATTAGCAATTCCAGTTGCAAGAACATGCTTAGGATCTTTTAGATCCTTGATTACAACTTTGTGAGGTGAAAAATCGGCAGTTTTACCTTCACCTGAATGAGTGATTTGATATATTGATAGAAGGTTACAAGAAATACTTGGAACACATAATACATCATTGAAATGACCATTATCTACTTCAACTATTCCAGATCCTACAACACTAAGAGATCTATCATCACCAACAAATATTTTATTGGTGTTACATTCATTTAGAGTGGAAAATATGGCTTTATCCTTAGCCATATGATAAGATGCTCTTGAATCAATAAGACACTCATCAGAAGAAGAAGTAGTAGTAGATTTTGAATTGAAGAAGAAACCAGAAGCAGAAAGTGCATGTTCGTGAGAAGAAGAAGTAGAATCAATATTGATGTTGTGCTTCTTCATTGTTGCTTCTAAAGTTGCCATATTCTTGAAACATTTGGACTCATCATGACCATCTTTATCACAAAAGTTATAATGTCTGTTAGTATTCTTACTTTTATATTTTGTTCCTTTGTCACCAGTAAGAGTTGAAGTTGTCTGAGCAGGTTTGGGACCCTTATGTTGTTTGTTGTTGTAGCGAGGATGTTGCTTCTTGGGATACTTGGGTTTATCTTTCTGTTGGGAAACTAAGGCCTTGTTGGAGGGACCTGCAGTTTTGATCACTCCCAATTGTACAAGCTTATCTTCCTCTCAAATCAAAGAAGCACAAAAGGACTCAAGATTAGGTTTTTCATCGGCTTCTTCCCCTAGAGCCTCTCTCATGGCATAAAAGGTAGATACAAACACAGAATATGCACTACCTAGATTAGAAAGAATAAGATAGATGCAATGCTCTTCCTCCATATTTATCTTACATTCTTCACATAAAATTCTGAGTGTTTTAAACCTAGATAGATAGTCTCCAATGCAAGAAAAATCATTTGGACTCAAGGTCAGTATTTGATTTTCTAACTGTTGTGCTTGAATAATATTGAGTTTACCAAACACAGATTCAATCGTGTCCCAAGCTTCTTTGGGGTCATCAATATCTTGAAGGTGGTACCTTAAATCAGGAGAGATGAAAATTCTGATTATTCCATGTGCTTCATCATTCCTATTATCCCACTTGGCTTTCTTATCATTATCAGTGGGTGTTTTTTCCTTTCCCATGGTAATTGGGTACAGGCCTTTACTTCTTAATAAATATTCCATATGAGATTTCCATTGGAAGTAGTTGTTACTGGTAAGCAAGAAAGTACTTGTATAAGCCATATTAAATATGTATATAATCTGGAAAAACCTGAAATTGATGATCTGGATGGAAAGAGATCGAAAAGTTATGCGGTTTAAAAAAAAAAACGGCACTGAAAACAGACTTTCGATGTTAGAGTTATGCCCTTTTAAAAAAAGGCACAATCAGTAACCAAATGACNGCTACTTATAGTGGTTCACTTTTATACTTGAAGTGAAATACACTTTACAATTTTAGCATGAACTTTTTCAAAAAAGGTAACAAAAGAGAGACTTGAACTCAAGACCTCTTACTTAATACAACAACTTTTTACCAAATGATCTAGCAAAACATATTGTAATGTTTAGAAGGAGGATTGGGGTTGTTGTTGTTGTTGTTGTTGTCATTGTCGTTGTCGTTGTTGACGGCCTTCTAGAGCTTGCTCAAAAAAAAACTATTTTCACACAAGAAAAAAATTTCGCTTATCGATGACAACAAGGGTTAGATCTCGGTTAGCTTACCCAAAAGATGCACCTTTTCCTATATGTTTCTGATTTTTCAAGATCACACAGGGCGCGGGGAAAAGAGCGTATGCAGATATAAAAGAGTAGAAACCCAGAAATAAATAAAACCAAAATACTACTCTGCAAAAAATTTTAAAAAATGCGTATTCAAACTTTATACCTCTGGATCTGACTGTAATGGTCATATCTTGGGAAAACAGAAACCTTTTCGAGTGAAACGAAAAGTGTTCCTGACTTAAATGAGTGCTTTGGACGCAATGGAATAGTCCTTTCAGCCCAAAAATGTACAGAAATGACAAAAAGTGGAGATGAGGCAACTCGGCTTCACGATCTCGATCTACAATAGGAGCGGGTCTTCAAACAGGCTCGGATACCATGTTTGACAACACAGGTATTCTAACAGAGGACGAACACCTTAAGTAACCACTCACATAACCATATAAAATATCAACACACTGATGTGTTCATGTGGTAAAACCCCTATGGGGAAACATCCACAGCCCCAACCAACGTGGTCACTTGGAGCAGTTTATTAATGCAAAGAAAAAGATTACAGAGAGTTTCTCACAATCGATCATCTGAAAATGACTCTCCATGCTCTTTAAATAGATATCATGGACCAATTGGGTGTTAAGCCACAAATCAATGGCCGTTAATATCGAGAAGAGTATGAACCGTCGGATCACTCTATGTCGGGAACATATCGTGACCGTCAGATTTCCTAACTACAAATGCATACTAATGCATACTAAAGAAACACACTAGAAAACACACTTTTACCTAACGACACAATAGACCAAGTAGATCTTACTAACTCCTAAGTGTCTAAATATCTTAACACATAGCCTCTAGCAGATCCTCCACCTGAACCATAGGAATTTTATGCATCAAACGAGATAGGTTCCCCTGCACATTTTGTAGCACTCTCTCTGCATCTCCTCCTGCATGCTCATCTCCCAGGTTCCTCCACCAATGTCGTGGGAATACATCTAGTCATCTCAGACCCACTTCTGTGTAACAAATTAATTGTTAATACTTGATACCATACAAAAATATTTGTGTTTTGATTCTTTTTGAAAAACACAAAAAAATGAAATATATAAAAACTTTTCTTACCAATATCACCATAGGCGGAGCCTAGTGGAAAAGGCATATCTAGATTCCCTCTGTAATCAATCCCAGCATAAGGTTAGTCTTTTATGGCTATCACCTGTCGACGCTACCAGAAAAATAACTCATCATTATAGGGGGTTGTCACCCTACCACCTCTTAGCCGCCTCATCACGTCGGTCCACTGTGATATGGTTGGATTGCGTGGTCCATGTGGAATGATCTCTACTTTAAGGCTCAAGCCTAGAACCTACTCAAAGAAAAAACTACACAAGATGGATGCAAACCCAAAGTTTCTCTTTCTCCCTTGTTTGCAATATGTCAATTGGCTCTTCATGTTAGCTAGCAGTGAGGTACATCAGTCATAAATCATGGTTCGTAAACACTCCACTGCGTAAAACATGAGTGGCCAACATGAGTGGCCTTGATGCTTGGTGCAACAAGGCCAACCCCAAGATCCATGTAAGAACAAGTACAATGATCTTTAAACTCAGGTTCTTGATTGCCCTGATGGGGAGTTGGCTCAATACTTTATCTGTCCCTGCAACACAGTGGGTGGAAATGTAACCCTCTATGTTCATACCACCCCCATCCCCTCGGGATTTTAGATTCCCTACCTCACCCCAGAGAGACAATCCTATGATTAAATAGATGTCATCTACTTCAATCCTCAATGGTTTCCCATCGAGATTGAAGGCCTCTGTATCTGGATCCCAATAGTTTACTAGCATTTGGAGTAACCTCACTTGAGCTCTCATTCCTTTGAGAGCCCAAAATTTATAAAGGCCACGTCTTTTTAAAGCTAGTTGGGCCCCTACATCTCTTTCCATTGTTGAATCTACCTCTTCATGCTCCCTCTCTATCCATTCAAGCACCAACCTGCCAAAGGAAAGTCATTTTTGAGTTAAATTCATTAAAAAGGTTTTTTTGTACTTGTACGTGGGCTGTAATGTTAACAGTCGTGTGTAGGGCCACATATACGTGAGTAGGTTTTTCTTTTCCCGCGTACATGTCTCCATATATGTGACCTGATGAACTATAGCTTGCATACACCCTAATTTATATGTTGTGCCCTCTAAAACTCAAAAAATGAGGACTAAATTGGAATTTTAAACCATTAGAAATGAAGAGGAGGGGAAGGGAACTTACTTGGTCCAGCCGGTTGTCAATTGGGTTGATCATAGCTCCCACAATCACCACTTCAAGATTGTGGGAAAAATGGTCTAAAATGCACTATGTGGGTGAAAAACTCAAATGGTATGGTAAAATTGTTCATTTTTACTATTATTAGAAAAAACATTTTGCACTTTATATATTTTATGCTAATTTTTTACCTAGTGGACTAATAGTGCAATGGAAGGAGTTGGTTTTGGTGGTTTTGTCTAGGGATTTTTGCGGCTTCTAGTGTCATACCGCCCATTCATAACTTTGGTAGGTATTTTCTCTTACCAACATATAGGATAGGTTGTCACCCCATTTTTCATATTTTCAGTGTCCTATGAATGTGATATGTATGCCTTATGGACAAACCCATTTATTAGCGACACAAAACCTTCTTATTGCTACTAGAAGTGTCGTTATTGAGTGGTAAAGGCTTACCAAACATGGGTTCCCTAGTTAGAACCTTTGTGTTATTGGGTGCCCAGGCGAAAGTTATTCCATAGGACCAAGAGTCCTTTATAGTTCCAATATGACTTTGCGTTCAAACCCCATATTCTTACTCACAAGAATTTTGACCTGTACCTATGGGACTCCCCCTGAGTCTTAGTTAAGCTCTTTTCTGACTATCTAAAAAAAAGTGAAACGATTGCCAAGTGAACTTGTCTCTTTCACAATCGTTAAATGGATTTGAAAGGACATATATTTGGTGTAATTTTAACCCTTTTTGGACCAAATGGAATAATTACGAAAAAGGAACACTCTAGTCAACATTGGCTAGAAGCGTTCTCATGCGTATTGTTTTATACTTTTTTGTGCCTAGGGAACTAAATTTATGAAAAAGGACAATCTTTGGAGTTAAGTTGTAATTTCATTCCATCCTCCTGCTTGCAGTATTGATCCTATTTACAGTTCCCACTTTCTCATTATAAGCTTCTTACCTTAGCAATTTGCATCACTATCCAAGCATAGCCTTGTTTATATCATTTGCAGCTTGACACCATGTACCCTAAGAGGAAACATTCCCCTGAGTGTCCATGCCCCGCATGTACTTCCTTGCATTGAGCATAGGTATGTTCCACTATTTGGAGCTAGTTTCTTACTCATGAAAATTTTTTCCTCTCTTGTATCATATCGTTTATTTTCCTATGAAAAAATTTAAAAATATGGGTGGGAAAAGAATATTATCTCATATTGGCAGCAATCGTGTCGCCTTTGAACAGTGCACAAAATTTTGAGTCCATTGTCATCAAAATTTTGGGTTTATTATGAGATTAGGAAGTTGATCTTGTTACTTAGAGTTTACTCTTGTGACTGGTTATTCTTCCAGTCCCTATGGAGAGTTCATTGATGCCTCCAGTATCACAAAGTTTCATCATCAAGTCTATGTTTCCTAAGTTTTCCATACGTGTCATACTCTCGTTCAAAGAAAGTCTATAATCCCATGTCGACCATTCCTTAGAACTCTTGACTTTGCATGTTGTACATACCCTCAATGTTTCTTAGAGTCACATGAATTTGTAGTCCCACCATGCACCTTATTCCTACTTTCATTATGGGTAGGTAACCTTGAACCCAGTAGTCGACATCTCCTCATTGGTCATTGACTGAGGGGTTTCCCTTGTGTTCGACGATAATAATTATATTCACACATTGGGATTCATGCAGTGTATTGGATTCCATTATCCTTATTGGTGGTTTCCTTGCCTTTTTCGACAGTCTTCCTTATTGACTGCTATTCATAGGGTATTTTTCGTGCACTACTTTCATATGGTGCATGCGAAAGATGCACAAGGTCATTGGTTTGTGAACATCCTCTTCGTCGAAGTTCCTCTGAATCATCAAGCTATTGATTTGTACCTCATGTTGACTAATGAGAGATGCCTTAATGCTCTCCTTTCAGCGGGTCTCCTTCCATCGACTTCAACTCATATATTCTGAAAACGAGGCCTAGAGTCCTATGAGTACCTAGAGGCTTGCAGTCATCAGTGGTAGGTTCTCCCTCCATCAATAATTGGGAATAAATCAATGTCTCATGATCGATGGATTCTTCAAGTTTTCGACCTCAACACATTTATTTACACTTGTAAGAATGTACTCGGTGCCTTGATACCTACTTTCATTATCGGTAGGTTGTCTCGTGTTTTTTAATGGTATGCCTTAATGATTGGTAATCAAACAAAGTCTCATTGCATTCGACATCAACTCCTCTATTCACATAATGTAGACTTGCACCTTTGGAGGATAGGGTAGAAGACATCAGTTTACAGTAGCAGCTTTCCTGAGTTGTTTCTACCATTCATTAGGCCAATACCTATATGACTTCAGTGATCATGGGAGATCATATTGTACTCCATTATATACAGATATCTTCATATTAATTTTAAGACTGGTTTTCCACTGGGCCTCGTTTGTGACTATGATAGCCTATGGAATGTGTCTACTTTGTATTTCCTATTCATGGTTGTGAACAACTATTTGGTATATTTCCACATCAATCTGCAATGTAAGTCAAATTGGAATCCATGTGTACAAAGTCATTATGGATTGTAATATTTTCATGAGAAACTAGCACTTCCAGTTGAGTCTCCATTACTCCACTTCTAGGAATTATAATGTATTTCGGCTATCGCAGATACTCCTCTAACCTCACGCATTAGGGGGCATATGTTATATAAAATTTTGCCTCACCCCATGCAACTTGCTTGAATGTCCTTTACATTTCTCTATACAGACTTGAAGTCCCTTTTTGTGTCTTCCAGGACCAAAAAAATATATTTTTCCACATATATGTGCCCTACTAGTTAGATAGCATGTGTATATGCAAGTTTCTCCATTACATCTTACATACATTAGGTTTGTTGCTCAAAATTAAAAATTATGTCAATTTTTCATGTCACGTCACAATATCCATGATCCTTGACCTTCCATATACTAGAAACGCTCTGAATAAACCCTTAAGTTCGATTTGAAGGCTATAAATTGAGCCATATCCAAGTCGTGGAGGAGGAGAGAATTCAACTTTTGAGAGAAAAGATACTCTGGAGAAATTTTACTTCACATCGAGTCTGCATCCATTTATCCTTGAAAGTTTGAACACATTGTTCARCCCCCAAGCTCTTCCTTCTTTGTTGGAGAACCTCATTGTCTCATTTATATGAGCTTGCCTTTGGTGGAGGATTGAAGTGGTGGAGGCCCAACTRGAGGGACTTAGTTTCTCGGTTTCGATGTGTACCGGTACAGAAGTTTGTCACATATGTATTTATGTTGATTATTTTAATAGAAATACTATTTTCTCATTTAGTTGATATCTTGCAAATATTTGAATTATTATTCCATGGGCGTATTTGTAATGAATGTTAATGGATTATGTTATTTTATATTCTAACATTATATATTATCACCATATGCTTGCGTATCTTGGTTGTTGAGGACAAGTTGCAGGTATAAAACTTTGAGTTGTGTTGTCAACGGTGGTCTTCATCGAACGTTCAAACGAGGTAGGCTCTTGATCTTGTCTTGTTAGCATTTTCATTTACATAGAATACTTGGGATTAGAGTTTATTTATGTGTGTCATTTCGTCTATTGTGGTTTACCCCATGCCATAAAGAGATTTTCCTCGTAACAGTCGTTCATCATCAGAATCCTAATTGTAAAAATATTGAACATGACAGCAATAATATTAGTAACACAATGCATTTAATATGTTCAAACATTATACCAAACACTTGTTAGAAACATGGAAATTTTTTTC
The DNA here is from genome assembly GCA_032191745.1 of Picea mariana. Taxonomy (NCBI): domain Eukaryota; kingdom Viridiplantae; phylum Streptophyta; class Pinopsida; order Pinales; family Pinaceae; genus Picea; species Picea mariana. Next base: position 243,334 of record JASDQU010100951.1, on the reverse strand, counting down.
CCAATAATAAACATGCAACCAACCAATTTATAAATAAATGTCGAATTAAAAAATACATTTACATTAGTTCCATTGAAAATACAAAATTGCAATCACTCAATCATATTTTTCTTATGCACTATGAGGTTGTCTACATAAAAGAGACCCAATTCACAGTGTAATACCATTGACCCAGGTTGGTTGCTGGAAGATGGCATGTTACGATTGGTAGGGTAAAGAAGTTGTTCATTTTCATCAAACATCTACTTGTGGTATCTTTCTCCTTATAAGAGATTCTGGAATTTTGGGACTATTGTAATCTTAACCATTTGAACTTGATCCTAAATTTTGATCCTGCAAAATTCAATGAACAGTTATTCAACTGCACATGCATACATAACATAAATTCAATGAGATAAATGAATTATAAATAAAATATAAATGTATTGCAATCAGCATGAGAGAACTTGAAGGACTTCCAACAATATGGAATGAGTTGGAATCTGAATAATTGGCCATTTGATATTATAATTTATGTTTTCCTGCATTTGATCCAAAATCGTCATCTTGGGAAGTGTAGAACAATCTAACTTCAAACAGAATTTCAAATAAATTTTATAACTTAACAATGCACTTAATCATATAAATATGCACTGGTGCATATGGATAAACCAAATGCATCGATGCATTTAATTGAGAGAAGCATCGAATACTGACCTCCATTATTGCCTCCGCAAAGAAAAACCTCTGCAAAATTTAAATGTAGATGTTTTCATTTGCATTTTGAAAATTAAACTATTTTATAGTGTGTTATTACTTACACATCATGCCAATGTTTTTGTAACTGTATAGTGCATTGATTAGAGCAAGTTAAAAAATAAAGCACATTTACTATCAATGCATTGAAATTCATTACAAAAAATAAATTGGTGTGTTATACGTACACATTGTACCGGTGCACTGCTCATTGTATAGAGCACCAAAAATGTAAGTTTTGGAAAGAAAAAAATAGTGTAAATTTGTCACCAATGCGCTAAAACATACAACGAAAAAATGAGCGGGAATTTCAATTTTTGTGTTTATAAATGAAAACCCTATTCATTCTTTTATTTTTTTTCCAAAATTTAGAAGGGAGGTTTGTGCAACAGAGATTTATCAACAAAGACTTTAGAGTGGGTGGATTTTTTTTTTAAGAGCTAAATTTGAAAAGGAATATTGTAGATCACATAGAAATCAAAAGAGGAGAAATTTTAGGTATATGACTTCATTCTATTAATCATCTTAATATTTCCACTTTTTCATTCAAACAGTTTTTAGTGCATTCTCAAACAAAAAAAAGGGTTTCATAGTTACCTTCAGTATTGGAAGCCCTAATTGCCTCACTATTTTTTTTCTTTCTCTTTCTATATTTCACAAGGAGAATTTTTTTTAAGAAAAATGTTTTTATAGGATTTGTTTATTATATATGGGTGTTTCCTATCCATTGCAATGAAACCACTCATTGCATTCGGTCCCAAATAGTCATGTCGTTGTCATTTTTTTAAACGTATTCACAATTGAAGGTGCGCTTTGTACATAGGAATAGTGTCAGTGCATATTTTTGTGTCAACAACACCACTTAATTTAAATTAGAAAAAATATTAAAAAAAAAAAA